>QZCP01000470.1:0-11642 GCA_003956705.1 Brevipalpus yothersi | reverse complement strand
AAATTCATTCTTCACCAACTTCCCCAACAATCTGGGTATGAGTCATATATCAGCTCATCACATTTTTTGTGTGTGCTGTCATGACAACAAGAACATTTGGAGCTCAAGACACTTTTTTTAGCATATTGGACTTTTTCGAAGATTCTCTGGCTGATTTATATTTTATCTCATCACATTTTTTGTAAGTGATAAGAAAATTTTATCATATCAAATATAGACCGTCTGGTTCCTGAGATAGAGCATAAAAATTGGATTTTCACTAGCTTTCAGCAACATTTTGAGAATGAGTCATACCTTATCTAATCACACATTTGATAAGAAATCTCATGATACCATTTTTATTTCGATTTCATGAACTTTTTCTCAAATTGAAAAAATGATCATATCTCTGCAAGTATTACTCATGCAGAGTTATCAACCCAATTTTCAATCTTATCGCACTTGATAACATCTGATAAGAAAGTCTTATCGAAATCTAAGAGGGGGCAGTTTTGCCTAGCAACTGGGACATTGAAATCAATGGTTACACATGAGTCTCTGCGAATCTGAAATCGGATGTATATGGCATGATATTTGTTGTATGCATTTCCACTTGTTTTATGATTGGCCATTGGAGAAGCTATAAAAACTAACCAAGAGAGCTGAATTATCATCATCATCAAGCAGTTACTCAATCACAGTTGAACGTGTTTGTTGTCTCGGAATGATGAAAATATCTGTGATTTTTTTACTTTGTTTTTCTGTTCTTTGCAAAGCCGAGAAAGACTCAACAGAAGATGATGATGGATTCGGCCAAATAGTCAAGTCTGAAGATTATCCCGATCTCACTGGTCCTAATGATGATTTCAATAAAGCAGAGATATGGGAAGAAATCGGGATGAGCGAGATGAGTATTGACCTACAGAAAGAATTCAAAGGGTTCGTTGTGGACATTTTCAAGAACAGTGAGGATCTCAAGAAAGTTCTCTATGAAATGAAGGGTGAGGAAAAACTAGGTTTCAAACAACGTAGCAAGCTAGCTGCTGCTTTCTGGACAGAATTGTGGAGAAACAGAAAGATTCACAAGCCTAAATTGGAGAAATTGGGAAGACAATTACCTTCGGCTGTGAGAGACAAAATTGAGAAGCGACTCTCTAAGGTTTGGAAATCTGTCAAGAACTTCTTCAAAAATCCGATTCGAGCAATCGTTCATCAGGAGATGGATTCACACAGTGTACAAAAGAGATTCGCTATAAGTGGTTTGATCGGTCTCGCTCTCACCGTGTTGGCTGCCTCCTTGGCTCTTCTCTTAGCTTTTTGTATTTTTGGACTCCTTGTAATCATAATCTTCGATGTGGTTTCCAATTATGGAATATTCAACTGAATCTCTGAGTTGCTGAGTGAACTAAAGGCAAGATAACAGGCAATGTTATCGATTGTTACAATGAAATAAGAAGTGATTGACAATTTCACCATCAAAAATAAACCTCAACAATTTGAGCAGAGATTGAGAATAATAATTGGCCATCTCCCAAGGGATGATTATCAAAAAATCTTCAAAACTTTTTATTACATTGTTCAACATGTCGATGTCGACAGCATCAGGTTTCGACGGATAAATTATGTCTGCCCATTCCGATGGACTCATTCTCGTCCATCTTTTCGAGTTCACTTTCTTCTCTCATGAACTCCAGAAATACTCAAGAGCTTCTTGATTCAGTTTTTGTGAAGTGGCTGAATCCTAGGTAGACTGCTCTGTACAGGACGTGGAACCTCCAATTTGTATACATTTTACTTTAACAATATGTCAATGTCAATGATATCCATGCTTCCAAATGCACTTCTGCTAATGTTTGGTCTCCACATCCTCCTCATTCATTCCTAGAGAGAGGGATTCCTATCTTTCTGATTATCATACTTGCTAGTCTAACTCACATCGCTACTCAATCATGAAATTGATTCCTTTGAAACTCTCTGGAGCGTGATTGTATCGCTTCTGATGGTAGCCACTCTTGAAGAATAGCGACCTTCTTCACTCTGATTATATGAACACACGTGAAAAACAGAGAATGAGGGTGGAGCTATCAATCTGTGATGGCTTGAGCATGTGGGCAGATTATAACATTTGAAATGATTTCAAATACAATCCGTTACCAAAATGGAAACATACCAATCCAAATGTGGAACAAAATACTTGAATTGTAGATTCTTGACCAAATGAGACAGCGAGAAGCGACTCACTAATCCATTGTCACGATTTGAACTCCCATATCGATAAATCATTCTCAACACTAATGAGTAGAATGTTCAAAGTATATTTTCTTCAGCCTAAATGTTGGTTTCATTGAAATAATCGATGCTAGCTATTTTTTCCAACCATCTGATGACTTGAATTTGAGTGAGCCAGTTGATTTTGATGATTCCCTACTAGCTATTCCATCATCTCAGAATTACGATAGAAATCATAGAGGCACGTTTGCATGTATCACTATAATAGGGATACTTGATCTGATTGATTGTCAATCCAATCATGCATTCAATCCCAAGATTTATCCAAAGGTCTTGCCGTCTTGGCTGTCTCCTTAGCTCTGCTCTCGGCTATTCGTCTTTTTGGATTCATCGTAACCATATTCTTTGGTGTGATTTCAAATTCTGGATAATTTAACTGAATCTCTTAGTTGCTGAGTAAACATGAGACAGAATAAAAGGACAATAGCCATTCTCAAAGTATAATGAATAAAGATTTTGATATTGCTCATACTCGAGAATATGCGAGATAGTCAAAAATGCTACCTTTGGGACTCCAATCTCTCGCTACCTGAAAATAGCAATTGGCAGAGATAAATTGCTTATATCTCAGAAAAGCCTCCAACTAGCACCTCGAAACTTGCTCATAATTCTTTTCATGAGATGATCAATTCATGATGCGAGTTCCATAATGTGTTCAGAGTGATTTCCAGTGATATGGTCATTTTAGCATAAAATAGATGTTTTTGGTATAATAAAAAAACCTCCAGTTAGCACCCTGAAACTTCATCAGCATCCTAAGCTCATGATGGAAAATCTATGATGTCACTTCGGTGATGTGTTGAGAGCTATTTCCGCGGATATTACATTTTGAGCAGAAACATGATTTTCCCGGATTCTTCAATTGATTCAGGATTTTATCTTATCATCATCAGTATCAACGAGTTGATCAAAGCATTCACTTTCAGAAAAATCAAGTCATGAGTTGATTCGATGAGTTTGAGATTTTTTCTGGCCAAATCAAGCCTCAGAACGTCAGCACTGATATCTCAAGAACAGAATTTTTACAGGACTAAAGTAGCATCATTGTGTTTCTTATCAAAAAAATAAATAAGAAAAAGTAGGTTACATAAAAACCCGAGCTAGAGCCGTTTTGACTACTATTCTTTCGATTGCGATGAGTCACATTCATGAAACTCCGTACACATGAAGCTGAAATATGAAAATTTATTTTGACATATCGTACGGTTGAAACTCCGAAGTTTTCCGGTAGCACGATGAGGTCTAAGTTAGATTTGGGGATTTCTGACCTTTTTTCTACTTTATTTGCCTGTATCTCAATGATTTGGGAAGATAACGAAAATTTGATTACATTTTCGGAATTCTCGTTTGAAAGTCATTCAGAATTCATTTGTTTGATGACTCATTAATCGAGAAAGAATTTCAATCTCATAATGCTATTATTGTCAGAATGCAAATTCCAAACATGAGGAATCAGCTCTCCAGCAGCATATCTGACTCATGGTATCTTCTGATGGTTCAAAAGTCAGAGAAAATCCATGAATTGCATTGATGAGCCAATTAAGCTCATACTCGGAGATGAAGGCATATGAGAATTCTTCTAACAGATTATATCTCAGCTCAAACAAACCTGGTCAATCCCCACGGTTATTGAATACAGTATCAATTTCGCAAATTCTGAACGAACTTTCAATTATCTCGCGGCTGAAGGTCATTCGGCTTGCTATTTTTTCTGACTCGAAATCAGGAAATTTGAAGATAAAGACTGATAAGTGACTCTTCGTGTCCATTGGATTTTTGCCCGATTCATCATGGTCAATCATGACGCGATACACGGATGATCAGAAGCTTGACATTCTGATTTCGTATGAGAGGTCGTTCCCAGTCAAACAAGCCAAAAGAGATCTGTTGAGAGAGAAGGGAATAAGATCAGATGAGAAAACGATCTTACGTGTTTACCGAAATCTGAGAGTGAATCATCAGTTCAAATCGAAGCGACCTGGTCGGCCCAGATGTGCTCGAACTACGGACAATATCGAGCATATCAGAAGAACTGCTCAACAGAGAACTGATGAAGATAGACCAGCGAGCACTCGTCGCTTAGCTTTAGAAATGCAAAATCGAGATAAGAACATCTCTCACATGTCAGTTCATAGAGTTCTGAGACGTGATTTGAGAATGAAGCCATTTCATTAGAGACCTATCCATGAATTGAAGCAAATCGATAACCGAGAAGAGTTCGGATGGCGCAAGCCCTCTTGAGAATGATCCATGATGATCCAACGCTTCTTGAGAGAATCATTCAGACAGATCAAGCTGAGTTCGAATTAGATGGAACAATCAACTCTGATAATAAATCTTACTGGTCTGTGAGTAATCCAAACATTACTAGGACCAGGAATAGGATCGATAAGAGAGGTATTCATGTTTGGGCTAGAATCTGGGTGGGAGGGAGAATTGATCCAATCGATTATGATGGTAGGCTCACCGCCCAAAAATATCAAGATCTTTTGCAGAATTAAGCTCTACCTCAATTGGGTGATCTCTCACAATATTGGTTCATGCAAGATGGTGCTCCATCTCACACAGCAAGCAGTACGCGAGATTTTCTTCGAAGAATTTTTGGTGAAAGAGTCATTGCCATAAGCTGGACACTTGAGTGGGCTCCACGATCACCTGACTTAACACCCTGTGATTTTTTCTTATGGGGCCATATGAAACTCATTGTTTATTCGGGAGAAATGGAAAGCCGTGATCAACTGCGTTCCTCAATCATGAGCACATTCCAAGAAATTGATCAAAATCACATTCATATTGCCTGCATGAGTGTCAGCGTCTCGAAGATTGCATTGGTTTGGGAGGGAATACTGTTCAACATGCACAGGGACAATCACTTGCTCACCATTCAAATCTGTTTTTTCTCCTCAGATTCTCAAATTTTTCTCTTCAAATCTCTTCCATTTTATGTTTGTTTGAATTTTATTGTTTTCCGTTTTCTACATTCTCTCATCTTCCACTTCTCCTCGTTCTCACTTCTTTTTTTCCTCATTTTCTTTTCTCTTATTTCATTTTTTCACTTTTTCACTTTTTCACTTTTTCACTTTTTCACTTTTTTCTCTCTACTACAACTTGGGATTCTTCCAATTTTCCTCTCGTACTCCACCCCATACCAATCACTAGTTTTAACCACTTTCAATCTACACTCTCCTCATCCAATTTTCTGACTTCCCTCAATCTTCAACTGACCTCCATCTTCTCATGTCCTTCTCTCACGATCTGAATGTCAATCTTATCTCAAATCTTTCAATCGACTGGTGGGACTCGAACCTGGAACTTCTACTTGATTGGTAGAAACCTTAACATATGCTCTATCATGCGCGTTAGAATCAATATCTTTGGAACTTGATACTTCCTTGCTGAAGAATCTCCAGTCGATTTCATTCAACATTCATCAATCTCCACACCAACAGTTGATCATAGATTCTGATTATCTCGAATTCCTCTTGAATTAATTGTATTCGAAAAAAGTTCTTCCTCTAGACTAACTTTGCTACTTTCCTCATGACCAATTGTTTGATCAGAATTATCGGGAGAATTCTGATACTCGTTCTCATCGAATTCCTCTCATCATCAATCCTAAATTGGATAACGGAGAATTCATGAAATGATTCGATTTTTTGAGTTTCATGCAACTCGCGTTCACCTTCGAGGCTCTTTATTGCAAAAATTGATATTCTCCGGATTCATCCCATGAGTCATCAAAAACATCGATTCTAAATAACTTTTCAATGAGAATTCCGAGAATGTAATCAAATTCTCGCTTCCTCCATTAACCACTGAGATACAGGCGAAAAAAGTAGAGAAAAGGTCAAAAAACCCCGAATTCTCAAAGATGGACTGAATTTGGTAGCATAGAAACGCGATATAATAAGTGTGGTGCTAGTGCAAGTACTGATCAAGATGGAGATCTTAGAATTGTTCTGATGGCAATTGAAAATCCAGGAATAAGCTATCGAGATATTCCGGACAAACTCTAGATCAGCTATAGAACAGTCCGCAGACGCTTGATGAAGAATGGTTTGCGCTTGAGAATTGCAGCTAAAGAAACTATGCTAACAGAACAGAGAAAAGATATTCACAAATGATGCTCAGTTTTCGATCTCGGGATAGAGTCGTTTTCGTAGATGAGAGTCATTTTTGCACCTCTAAAGAACAATCACCAAAAATGGCCATTTTTGGCCCTAGCCCTGAAAGAATTTAGACCCATCCTATCTTTGTCGGAACGGAGTGGAGACACCCCGGTGAGACAAATGTTTGGAATTTTGCGTTCACTATTCTGAGAAAACTATCGGATCGATCAATATGAAATTTTCCACAAATACAGATCATCATGAAAACTCGTTAATGAAAAAAATTTGATCAGAATCAGCGTCAGAAAAAAAAGATACGAAGTTACAAAGTTGCATTTTTAACATGGGATCGCCCATAGGTGGATGGTGCTAACATTCGGACTTGGGAAAATTTCCAAAAAATTTTTTTCAAGGTAGGGCTATATACACCTCAGATACACTCGGTACACACAATTTCTCGCATGAGAATGTATACAATGATTGTCGGATATAGTTTTGAAAAAAAAATTTGAAGACTCCCCGGGGGAGAAATTTCACCGTTTTGTAATTCAGTCTTTCCCTAGAAGCAGTTGTTTGATCTTTATGAAATTTTGCATATGAGTTATGTTCTATCTGAAGTTGTGCATTACGTTTATTGTTTCAAGAAATTCGGTCTCAAAAAAAAAGTTATAGAGTTCCTAATTTAACATGGGATTCCCCATGGGAGGATTCTGCTAATTGTTTCAGACCTATGCAATCAAGCAGAAGGTTAGTTGAGTCTTAGTTATTGACAAAGTTAATGCCTGAAAATACTGGAGCTACCAGACATAGGTTAGGTCACGTCGTGGATACGGGTCGTAGCCCATACCCACCTGGAGCAAAGCCATCAAACATTGGTTAGGTCTCGTGGTGACAATGGGTCGGGGCCCATGTCCGCTAATGTTATGTTATGTTAGGATAGGTTAGGTTTGGTTAGGTTAGGTTCAGGTCAATAGTTGGATCAACAAACAGAATTTTGATAATCATTGGACATTGGTCATGACCCATTGGAAATAGGTTAGGTTGAGTCCTGAAACGGGTCGGAGCCAATGCTCACCTGGGACATAGCCATCTAACATTGGTTGGGTCACATCGTGACACTGAGTCGGAGCCCATGCTCTCTCATGATATGTTAGGATAGGTTAGGTTTGGTTAGGTTAGCTTATGTAATTGGTCCGAAGAATCAATGCCATTACATCATCTTCCATCTGATATCGAAGGAGACCTATCATGACGATTTATACGGCAGCGTTCAGACTCGGGCTGGTGACCCTACTAGTAAGCCTTTCGAGGGAAGCTTTTCTTCTCGAGTTAACACGAACATGGATATCTCATAACACGTGGATTATGTGTCAAACATCAATTCTGACAACAGTGAAGCCCAATAAACCCAGGAAAATATGTCTGTCATATTCTCAATTGAGGTACAACAGTCTCATCTGAATCGTATCCCAGGGTGAGAATGTACAAAATTCCTCTTCAACGAGAGATTCTCTACCATTCAATGATGCCCTATTCGCACTCACAGAAATTTTCGAAAAATATCCCCAGAACCAGTCTGAGAAACTTATTCCTCAAGCATCAGTTAGGTTGGGTGGTGACAATGGGTCGAAGCCCATGCCCTATTATGTTAGGTTAAGTTAGGTTAGGTTAGGCTAAGCCAGATAGGCATCAGATTCATAGATTATTGTTCATCCATATGACAGTAGCTCTACCTTGTACTTAGCTATGTGTGGTCAATGTTCCATCGAGTTCCTCATGATCAGTCAGTCCCAGAGTCGACCATACAGTCACAATTCCTTACACATGTTAATTTCACTCCAATATAGAGGTTTATCATCTCACATACCACAGACTCTCAAAACATGATTGATCATCTAGGAAAATCTCTTCCATACGTTCAGACTAAGGATCGGCGATCCTTCCAGTAATTATAAGCTGTACGTTTGAACATTAAGCTTTTAAAGCTCATCCCATGATTCTTGGTATAATTTGAGCCAGATTCAAGCGATTTTAGTCAGCAGTAGAAGATGGAAAATCAGCTATTTTACTGATTCGGGGATCACAACTTCAGTACTTGTGCTGAGGATAGCTCTGAACATTGATTTCTGGAGATGGATTGCTCATATTTCTGGAATGCTACTTGTAGTGTCCTCCGTGAAAAATAAGAAATAAAAGTATAGGAGAGACAACTACATCGAAATATGAGATAAACCCACGATTAAAATAAGAGAATATATATAATTAATAGAGAAACGTTCGATACACTACGTAAGAGATGACATCGAAGTCTGATATTATTGGAACACTACGAGGAATAGGTTGGAACCAGTCAATAATGATTAATTCTTCGTGGTGTTAGGAGGAAAAATAATGTGAAACACTACAATAATTCTTTCTCTGCTAAATAATCACATCATTCTTAATGAAGATTTCTCTAGACTCGTATTATTGAGTTCTAGGTCCATAACACTACTATTAAGCAGTTTGAAACTTTCTCGGAATGTTGACCTCCATGCAATCAAGCTGTAGTGTGAATTTCATCCTATGGTAAGAGTATTTTTTTGGACATCGAGCTAAGAGGAGGTTTTCAAGCATAACAAAGAAAGATACACTCTAGAACCTTGAGACTCTACAGTCTTGATCATGAAATACAGGGTGTTTCAGAGTAATATGACGAGTTTGAAATGCTTATATCTTGAGAACCCTTCGGACAATTTTAGAAATTCTTTCAATATTGTACAGTGAAAATGTGTGAGTTTTGTTTGCCATAAATCCATAGGAGTCCGATAAATTTTCAGGATAGATAACAGGGTCAGAAATGAAAATTTGGGATATCTTGGCTGGTGAATGAAATTCTGACAAAGTGATGACATTTTTGGAATTCTCATGAAAAATCCTATCTTATGAAGTTATATTGAGATCGATGAGATAAGAGATAAAGGAGCTGAAAAATCCACTTTTTGGCTCATTTATGGAGATTTTGGACAGAAAAGCTGCTGTTTCGACAAATCAAGATGACTTCTTCTAGCTGATCAACCTGAAACTCATCATTCTGATGAGAAACTGACAGCAAAACTCGCAGGATAAGCGATTCCCCCCTCTCAGCTAGTATCCATCCGTTCCCGATCTTTGACCTCTCATAAAACCCTGACTCAGGGGTTTTTCGAGCCAGCGTCCAATTCACAAGAGTTAATAGGATGTCTCTTCAATCGGAATCCTCCTTTTAATGATCCTGAATTCATTGTCTTCTCTGGTAACAAATGGATCATGAATGAGATAATAATGCTCAGAAAAGCGGTTTTTAAGGCTCGAAAAATCCTGGACAGGATGTTGATAGGTTCAATTCATTGAAATGAGTAGGTTGAGTCCTTCTTCGTTCATGAGACCGCGCACAGAATCCTAGAACCCAATTTGCCCTCAAGCAGCTCGATAGGAGAAAAAATGAAATTATGATTTCCAGGAATTTTAGGAATGATAAGGAATTTTCAGGCCAGAATAAGTCTGATTCGCGATTTTGAAGCTATTCCCATCTCTCGAGGGGTGCTGAGGAAGCCTCAAGCTCGGTCAAGGGTGATTAAGTTCGATATCTCGGTTCCTCATCTCTTATTCCATCGATCCCGGACCAACTCAATAAGATGTGATTTTTTATGAGGATTCCAAAAATGTCATCACTTTGTCAAAATTTCATTCACCAGCCAAGATATCCCAAATTTTCACTTCTGACCCTCTTATCTATCCTGAAAATTTATCGGACTCCTTTGAAACTCATGGCAAACAAAACTCACACACTTTCACTGTACAATATTGAGAGAATTTCCAAAATTGTCTGGAGGGTCCTCAAGATATAAGCGTTTCAAACTCGTCATATCTTTTGAAACACCCTGTATATCATCATTGTCAGATATATGTATTATTGTGAGAATGAATTGAGTAGATTATAGTTCGAGATTGAACATGAAAAGTAATAAAAGATGGATGAATTAACTATAGAATAAGTAACCAAAGACTTGTGTGGAATGTTTGCGAACTGTGAACAACTTGTTTTAGTCTTCATGGAAAAAGTAATGATAAGAAAGCCCTTGAACTTCTGGAAGGTAATGAAAAATATAATCAATTGAGAGGTGAAGAATCATGTTTGTATTAAATACCTACCAATCCATTTTAGAGCTTTCAGTCATCCTCTAAAGATCTTGATGAAGAGCATGAATGAGTGGAATAGCTGGGGTGCGACAGTCAAAACGACCTCCAACGATAGATAATAGGCAAAATGTATCCTCACCACCACTTTTGGCCCTTCAACGAGACATGCACTCTCAGTTCAAATCTACTGCTCCATCTATCCCGTCCCTATCAAGATCGACCAGGACAAATACTTGACGAACCATGTCTTGACACAACTTCAACTCAGCATTGGAGGGAGTGAAGTCAACTCATCAAACAATAGGTTTTTCACTAGGAAACGGGTATTTTTAAACAAATTCGTTCACCCATCTGTTAAAATAACGAATTACTAGTGGAAAAGGCCGGTTATACCGGCCCAAACCTAGATTGGCATTGAAGAACTCGACGAAATTTTAGAACTATCTCTCTCTCTCTCTCTCTCTCTCTCTCTCTTGGTCTCTCTTTCTCTCTCTGTCTCAGTCTCTTTCTTTTTCGGTCTCTCTCTCTCTCTCTCTTAGTTTCTTTTTCTTGATCTCTTTCTTTCTCTCCTTCTTAGTTTCTTTCTCTCTCTCTCTCTTTCTCTTTCTCAGTCTCTCTCTTTTTTTCTTGGTCTCTCTCTCTCTTTCTCTCTCTCTTTCTTGATCTCTTCCTCTCTCTCCTTCTCAGTCTCTTTCTCTCTGTCTCTCTTTCTCTTTCTCAGTCTCTCTCTTTTTTTTTTGGTCTCTCTCTCTCTTTCTCTCTCTCTTTCTTGATCTCTTCCTCTCTCTCCTTCTCAGTCTCTTTCTCTCTGTCTCTCTCTCTGTCTTTCTCTGATCACCGAATCCTGCCGCAGTAAGGTCTATGACGGCTTGCACATTGGCGTCGTAATTTCGTTAGTGGACCTTACTGCGGCGTCGTATCGTTATCTTTATAATTTTTAGATATATGATTAGTCATATTTATTGAGATAGCCGATAGATATTGTATCAAATATCCATTCCAGTGGTCATCGTTGAATATAAACTATTTTCCCAGTTAAGATTTCGTACTTCACCCGCACTCGAAACAGGCAAGGAAGCTTGTGCAGCATGATTCAAAACCAAA
>QZCP01000469.1:0-32545 GCA_003956705.1 Brevipalpus yothersi | reverse complement strand
TCTCTCTCTCTCTCTCTCTCTCTCTCTCTCTCTCTCTCTCTCTCTCTCTCTATGCAACAAAGACAGCAAAGGATGGAAGGCAAAGAGATGAGTATGAATATCAAGCTTCACATTGTAAAGGGAATTCATAGTGTAAGGGAATAAAATGAAACTAGCGAGAATGTCAGTAGACGTACAAACAATACTATCTGATTTTGGAGAATGAAATAGATGTAGTAGGCAGAAAAAAATAATGGCCATAAATGGATGGAGTAAAATTTGTGGAATTTGGTAAAGAATGGATACAAGCCTAGAAAGTATCCATGCTGAAAGAAGCCTTTCTCTACACTCTTCAACTAAGTGTGAATGATGATGAATGGTGGGAATGATTTCGGATGATATGATGATTGTTACTCCAATGGAGCGAATGGGGAATGGAAGCATTAAATGAGAGAATATATCGAGAAAGTGAAGAAAGAGAACAATTCTTGTATATAAATTGTTCAGATCAATGGATATGGAGGATGGATGGAAAGTGAGGCCAGAAATAGTCCATCAAATCATCAGTCTACCAAGAAGCAAGGTTGAGATTAGATCGTGGATGAAAAATTGCAATTAAGTACAAATTGAGGAAGAGTTTAGGATGATCTACATTTCTTTATCTCAATTAGAGTGTATGAGTCTGTGGTAAACTTTTAACCTCAACACTGATCAGGTCAAAAGTTAGATCACGAGACAAAAAAGTCTTGCTAAATTGGATTGAAAAACTAGTCAAAAGATTATCGATTGGTAAGCTTTCCGATCCTTGAAATTTTTCTGAGCTGATATATTGGTGGGAGCTATAGGATGTAGGAACATTGATCTTACATCATAGTTGGAATTATCTCCTGAATAATTGAAAATTCATCAACTTGAAAGGTTCGAAAGGCTCACAACCTACATTTTTTTCAGCAAAAGCGATTATGATCAGTAATCCGTAATCTTTCATAGATACTGTATACTATTTTTATAGACTATATAGTTCCGAAAATCAATCGAATTGATTGTCCATGAGAAGTTGATTGCTGGCTTGGAATGTTATCTTTCTCTCTCTCACACACACATTCATACGAAGCCTCATGAGAAAAGAAAACTAACATCCAGTTTCGCAATTCCTTCTATCCAACACATTATCTCTATATACAATCGGAAGGAGTGAGTTAAGTAGAGAGGAAGAAGTAGAAGAAGAAGCTCAAGAAGAATCCATCTTCATCATTCCTTTTTTCACTCAATCCTCTAGTTTTCCCATCATCGACACACTGTTTTGTTCCAGACAATTTTCGACTTTATCAAGTGTAAAGGCAATGATCTTGGAAGTGCTCTTTTTGAGATCTATCTAACAATCGAAGTGCTGATCTTTGCACCAAAATATCTCCACTGTGAAATGAAATGGAATACAATACAATTTTTCATGATACTAGGAATAGAATACTAGGAGAGAGAAAGGCATATATCTTCCAATCCATTTTCAATATGATTCAGGAGGATCCATCTTTTTCGAGAGAGAAAGTGAAAGGTTCAACTCAGGCCGAGTATAAATATGGTGAACACAACTACATGTATACTATCATGAGATACTTACCCACTTAACACACCAAGCACTAGATTTAGCATGAAGAATGAACCCAATATGATGAGGAATACAAAGTATATCCAATTGAGACCAGAGCCCATACTATCGTTCATCCAGTACAAAACTTGGGTCCAACCTTCTTGAGTTATACACTGGAAAACGGTTAACATGGCAAAAAAGATATTATCAAAAGAAGTGATGCCATGATTTGGTCCATCCCAGACTGCTTGACAGGAAGATATATTACGATCACATAAATAGGCACCAGTGGTTACCGAGTCATTTATTCTAGGATCACAATCTTTTTCCCGAAAACAGTAACAAGGTGTCTCCACATCGCCATCGGGTACTATGGTTGCTGTTTTAATGAGAAGAGTAAACGAAAAATGATCCATCAAATTTCATTTGAATTCCAAAGTAATTGCAATTTAAACTTACTCAAATCTTCTATGCTAACACATGTGGTGTGCAAATTACCACTGTAAAACTCAAGGCCTATGATGGCAAAAATAACAATTGCAAACAAAACGAGCAAACCAATCTGTAACAAAGGTGCCATTGCTTTTATAATGGACTTTAAGACAACTTGTAAACCTAGAGGAAAGATAAGAATAATTTATTAGTGTTAAAGTAATCAGTTGATTGGCATCTAATGTACACCAATCAATGATTAATGATGATGAACCGGAAAATCCATGATATAATGTATCAGTACAGAGTCATGATCTGGAAAGTTTCAAGCTGTACAATAGATGTTGAATTGACATTTTCAATAAAAAATTAACATTATTGTAAGATATATTAAGATTTGAGTGAAGAATTAGGCAGAAACTTTATCCAACCTGAGCTCTTTTCTCACGGTTTGTGCAATGGAACCAAAGTAATCATGATATTTAGGCTAATTTTTTGGAATCAAGACCTTCAAAATATCAGTTTCAAGCTGAATATTCTTCTCAATTGTCATGACGAGACGACATGAACCCCTCAAACATCACATCAGTCGTTAGAGCTCACAGTCAGTGGTTTATGCTATATGATCTTCATGTTAGTCAGTTAGTTGATGAGTACGATTGCTTATATTGTTTATAATGCTCAGAGGAGACAGAAAGTTAAGGTTTCGCCTTGGATTGTGAACAAAATGTCACCATGAATTCAAAAGTATGGAGTAGAATGAAATGATGACTAAAACCACTGTCGGTGACCATCTTGAGTAGTGGTGAAGAGTTTTCTTGCTCTATGAAAGAGAGCTTGAAACCTATCACCCCTGACCAGAATATATAATATTGTCTCTATGTGGTGTATGTGTGTGTGAAAGGGAGAGAGAGAGAGAGAGAGAGAGAGAGAGAGAGAGAGAGAGAGAGAGAGAGAGAGAGAGAGAGAGAAAACGAAAAGGACAACGAAAGAAGAAAGAAAATGGGTACAAAGAGAAAGAGAAAGAGAAAGAGAAAGAGAAAGAGAAAGAGAAAGAGAAAGAGAAAGAGAAAGAGAAAGAGAAAGAGGTATAAAAAGAGAATGTGGAGCATAAAAGTATGGTAAGAAAATAAAGCACACATGAGAATTCTGGTGAATGTTCCTTGAGAAGAATAGGTCAACGGCTCCTGAGAATCTTGCGCATTAGAATAGAGTATATATATGAGGTTGAAAGTTACTGATGCTCTAGTTTGGATCGATATACTTCGTATATTTGGCTTTTACATGAAACTTCAAGCAATCGTAACCTGAGACTGTATATTTCGACGATGTTGAGTGTGCACCCTGGTACAAAACTACTACTATCACCCATGCTGAGAGAAATTCTTTAGGGAGAAAACTATGAGAAAATATTGAGTAAATATAGAGAATGCATACTTAGGGGTTAAAAGGAAGGGAGAGGGGTTAAAGTATTGAACCAGACATTAGAGAAGGTTTTTTCTGTTCAATTCAGACAATTTTGTAGGTGGAAAATATTGCCAAATACTTCAACATTTGTGGATCTCATTTTTTCCCTCTCCTTTGGGCTCAATCATAACTAAAACTTTACTTATTGGATTGCTCATTGGACTGGATAAAGTTGGCAATATCATCAAGACCAGATGGGATCAATAGATGGACAAATAAAATGAAATTGGATTCAAAACTTAGGGATTGAAGATCAGATGATTGGAAGAGATGACCTCAGCTATTCGGTGAGTTATGGGTCATCTGGAATCTCAGCTGGATGCGGGAAATCAGGAGTATTTGGAAAAATAGAGCTAAAAACGAATTCTCAAGGAGAACAAAATATTCATGAAAAAAATCACAGATTTGGCATAGGAAAGGAAATTCATTCAATAAACTTCATCTAGCAGCTGAGACATTATGCTAATACAAATGATTTGCGAATCGATTCAAAATCAAATTGAATTCAGAATGAAATTGAGTTAGAGATTCAAAGTCCATCAGACCCTACTAATTACTCAGCTAACTTGGATTTAGAAATGCATTTAGGTTAAGATGTTAATGATTAACCATTCCAGCAAGCAAGAGAGTGAATCAGCGGTATATTGAGTGTCTCACAGGGTGAAGAAGAGATGGAAAAAAGATCAATATACCTACACAGAAAGAAAGAAAGAAAGAAAGAGAGCCAGAGAGAGAGAGAGAAAGAGAGAGAAAGAGCTTCATTAGTCTCACAAGTTAGCAGAGTAAAACTCTCAAATGCATATACACATGTACATGTATATACCTGAGCTCTATTTGACCTGTCTAGATTGCCGATTTAATCAGACAATTCATCCTAAATGATTCTATCAGGATCATTTCACCAAAAAAAGAGAATTGAGATAAATTTACCTAATACAAAGTGATTCCATATGCTCCATGATGAATGGATGCACGGATAGTGATGATTTCATCACTGGAACATGGAAACCACTAATTTGACTGGTTGAAAGGAAAATTAAAAGGGACAAAGACAGATTTGTGTAATAAGTGGGGTAGAAAAAATTTGAACAAGATAAACGATGGAAGATTGAGAAAAGTCTGGAGAACACATGATTATTGTTTCATTGCTAGCAGAAGATTAGCCACAGAACCAAAATTTCATCACATGATAACCTACTTTCGATATGGTATATTTCGAATTTCGAAACACACACACAGACTGTACGCTCATTTGAATACATTAACATCAAATTGAACAAAAAAAAAGCAACAAAAACGAGAAAGAATGAAATAAATGTACTCTTTCCGGTGGATGTGAGGGAATAACTGAAAATGTTAAAATATATATGTATGTATGCACCTCTATCCGTAAGCTTAAGGGAAAAGTTTCTATTCTCATGTGTCCTTTTGTTTCAGGGAATTCATGTGTTTTCTTTTTTTTCTCCTTTTCCTATCAGTTACCTCTCGTTCCATGTGGATCACCGACAGCAAGTATCTAGTGTAAGTGAGATCATATTATGCGTAAAGAGTATCACCCCATTTGTTCATCATCAGTATTCCTGTCCTCCCTTTTTTCCATCCATTGGTACCATCATTGACATTCTTATGTATTCTCATACCTTCAAGTAATGCAAATGTCTATGTATGTATGTCCAATCATCCGTTCTCATGGCTCAAATTATGAATTTGTAGGGTTACTATGTAAGGAATGATCTTCCATTCTCACAACCATATATACTACTAATAATAATACACTTGCTGTATAAGCATTCTAAGGTGGTCACACATATTTCGGGCGTTGCTTCATGGGGCTATAAGTATATACATGTACATATAGTATATGTTGAATGGTGAATGGTGAAACAAAAATTGGTACCATGACTGATGGCAGGAAAAAGGGTAATAGTGTATGTATAGTTTAGATATGATGGCTAGCAAAAATTCACAGTACATGTATGTATACCTAGTACCTACAAATGCACAAAATTCTGGTTCGCGTGATATTTGCTGTCAAGCTTGCATATTATTCATGACACATTAGATTCGGAACAGAAGAGGAAGAGAGAGAGAGAGAGAGAGAGAGAGAGAGAGAGAGAGAGAGAGAGAGAGAGAGAGAGAGAGAGATGGAGTAATAAGAGGATAAAACAAGGAGAAGTGAAAAACAGCTTCTTTTACAGTTAGTGACTTTTATGGAAGATCAGATGGATGCTTAGAGGATGATATTATTTTTACTGTGTATTATATTTGCATGTTTAACGGATTCTCGGGTTGACTGATGTGATGAGAGTAAAAGGAGTAAGAAGAGCTCGAAAGAGGAATAGGTTGAAAGGTTATGCATAAGTATAAGTAGAGGTGGTTTATGTGTGTTTGAGTATTGTTTCAATGGTTAGTGTCAAAAAAATTTTTTTCATGATTGTAAATGCCAGATGGTGTTGATGAAAAGAACCAGAAACAAGTTGAAATTGAGGCTGATTGTATTATTCATTGGAACTTGTATCATTAGTTTCGATGATCTCTACTTACTTGGAACACCAGAAACCAATTTCAATGGTCTGAGAACTCTGATTGCTCTCAAAGTTCGCAAATCTACTCCTAAATCAACGCTCTCATCAGGTAATCGAGCAATGAACCTGAAAATTATGAAAATTATAGAAGAAAAAGAAAAGAAAATAATCGATAGAAATAAATAAAATAAATAAAAATAGCAAGCAGAATATACTTGCAATCATCATTCAAATTTTCAAGCAGAATGAATTACTATTCTGGATGAATACGATAATCCAAATGCTTCTGATTCACATTGACAATCGTGTGAAATCAATCCATTCATCGATGCATGAACAATCATCTAAGCAGTTGATTCGGTCTCATGAGATATTTTTTCCACTCTGAAAAACTCTGATTTTTCTGTCAGAATCTCTACTCTTCAACGAAACTGACTGAATTTATCTAGAATCATGATGATATGATCACCTTAAATTAGCCTCAGAGCAGGCAAAAAAATACATGATTTACGCTCAACTATCATATTACCATTGGATTCTGATGTGAAAGCGAAAGCAATATGAAACAAACGTGCTAGCTGTTTTATTGTACATTATTGTACACAATGTACATGATGTCTGAACAAATGCTACATGAACAAAACCATCATGATATGCATAGCTCGTCAAGAGAGGAATATCGCTTGAGACTGAATCATCTGACAAACTAGTAGACTTGTTTTGTCTGGGCTTAGATTGTCTGGATGTGGAAAAACACGGAAATGGGTTGAATCATCAACAAATCTCAATAAATACAGATTCGAGTTCTTTGCACTCTCCTAGCTAACATCTTAAGTGGAAGAAAAGAAAATCTGTCCAACATCCACATCATTAAGTACATCAAAGATGCAAGAAGAGATGCATGCATACTTGATTGAAAATTTCATCTCTCATACAGTGGTTCAGGATGAATACGATATTTTATCATGATAAGGTGGTTGATGAATTCGAAAAGAAGTTAACCAACAGAGCTCCTATCCAAAATAGAGTTTTCATGAAATTTCAATAGCGGATCATATCGCCATCAGTTTCTAACACTTTTTAAAGTCTATTATGCATAGAATTGACTAAATTTTGCCAAAATTCTGGATAATTAGAAAAATCATACCAAACACTTGTCATTCGATGGAACAGATCTTCATCAAAGGTTGATTCAAAGTGGTCAAACTTTGAACCTTAAAAATTGGGCAACCTCTGACCTGGGCAGCCCAAAATTGATATCATAGTCATTCAAAGTTGATGCACTTTTAGAATATATGTATATAATTTTTATCAAAATCAGACATGGGCCAAAAATGCCCCTTCTCTAGACATCTCCTTCAATTGTTAATACATATACACGTATAAAAATCTGTTTGGTAAAGTAGTTCTGTGAGTTTTCTTCTTTTCGAATTTAGCAGCCTTCTTATAATGACACATACACACACATACAGAATTTTCTCCACAAGTAAACTAGTGGAAGTTTTACGATGAGTCTATTAGTGATAACAAGATCAACCACCTATCAATACCTTTAATCATTGGATAGACTGTCGAGAATTAGGGAGAAGACTATCATGATGAAACTTTTCTCCTTTACTCATAAGCATGTCACGCTCTCACATTTTGTAAGTGATGCGAAAGCAGGCCAATCATACAATGTATGTGTACAATGTGTATTGTATGGATTCATTTACATGCACGATTAGGATGCAAGTTCAGCCATTGTTGTTGAATGTGTTCCATGAGATTCTGGTGCTCCACAATTCAGGCAAAATTATGTTGAGAATGGAATAGAGAGAAAATTTGGTGAAGGCGTATTAAATTGGAAGTATAGCATTAAGAGAGAGAAAGAGAAAGAGGAAGAGAGCGTGTATGTGAGTCGGTGTGTGTGTGTATGTTTGAATGGCATTCTTGAGTGTGTGTGCGTATATTGAGTTGACATAACTTTCACAAAGAATGACAGAAATACTGAAAATAGTATCAAATAGAAAGAAAAGAATCCTATTACTAGTGAAAAGAGTTGATTTTCGTTCGATCGAAGAGAAAAGTTTCAAGGAATGTAGAGCCTAGTTGATGCTTGAGTTCTGGTATTGTTGATTGATTTGGGAACACTTTTTTCGAGTATTTAGCTATGGAGAATATTCAGGCGAGAAAAATACCGAAGGATAGAGGCGAAACTTGACTCTGATCTAATTTTCAAACTGGAAGGATTTTCGATTCCGGTTGATAAGTCAGTAATATTTTCATGAGGATCATATATTGGACTTACTTGGAGTTCTGGCGACTACTTTTAATGGACGTAAAACTCGAAATGATCGCAACATTCTCAAGTCTAAATTTTCACTCCCTTCCACAGCCTTATTGACAAGTCTGTGTACAATTGAGAATGTTTTCCGGTTGAAAAAGGTGCAGATTTTAGACATGTGTATGTGGGTGTGGATATACATATCAGTGGACAATTTTTTTTGGGTGATTACAAGCAGATGATGATCAAGAGGATGATTTTGAAGCAGTGGTTGAGAGAGAAAATTTTTTGGACGATTTGGTGATTCCATGATTTTGATGAATATTCATGGTGAGCATTGAGGGTGAAGAGAGAAATGGAAAGAGAAAGAGAGATAAAGCAAGAATGTGAGTGAAGCTGTTGTGGTGAAGGCCAGCTTGAAAGAAGGAATGGAAGCATTTGAGATAGAGCGGTGTGATTCTGAATATTCAGATCAGCCATTGAGGAATATGAGGAGGGGGAAAAAGGTTTGATTTTTTTCAGGATAAGCAGATAAGTAACGATGATTTATGGATAAAGCGATAAGAGAATAGCAATGCGAACGTGCTTAAAAGCGTGTAGATTTGAATATTTTTCTTTCAGAATTGAAATCAATAACTTTTATAGACAGAATATATTTTCGCTTATGATTAAAACGTTTTCATTTTTACATTTAACCTCATTAGTCAGTATTGAAACAGAAATTGGAATTCGCTCAGATGAAGCTAGGTCTAGGAGGTTCTAGGTAGCAATGAGCTATTGCCTACGTATCTTTATGCAGTTACTATAAGCATGTATATAAGCTTACTATTAAGGAACAATGTAGGACAATAGTAGTGTGGACAAGAAGAATTGTATTGTCAAATATTATCGATATTAGACTCTTGCCTTGATCTGTATTTCAGATGGGAATAAATAGTCAATGGATGGGTCTCGATGGTACAGTTACAAGAGCAATTTTTTTTTCAAAGCCAAAATTACTACCCAAATCGATGTACACAATGTACACACATACGTTCATATTCATATTCCTACCGATGGTGAGTTTATTGTGAGTCAAATTCATCAATCATCAGTTAGACAATATATCTTTCGAGAAGAAGAAGAAGAAGAAGAACAAAAAGAAGAGAAGAGAGAAGTAAATTTCAACCCAAAACTGTTCGTTTGGTCGATTATGTATTTCAAATAACTGAAGCAATACCTTACATATATACAATCACGCAGTTCTTCTATTTTTAGGTGAAACATTTGAGACAAGAAAAATAGCGTGATAAAAAAATTTTCTTTCGAAATCTTAACTCATGATGTGAGTAAAAGTTAACTCACAGCATCACCTCCAGGATCATAATTTCAGATGATTCTAATGATGATGCCTTCTCTTTATCGAATATTTGCTTTGAGAAAAAAACTCAATTCTGACAATGAGTGATAATTTTTTTCCTCTTCCTTCTATATTTTCTTCTTCTTCTTCTTCTTCTTCTTATTTCATGTTGAATAACGGATGATCATCTCTTCTCCTACACAAAATCGATTCAATTTGTCTTTCAAAGGAGGTAAACGCGCGCCTGGCATCTTCCATACTTTCGATATATACATACTATTCCATTCTATTCTATTCTATTCCTTTTTCCCAATCTTCCAGTAAAGTACACATACACACACACACACTCACATACATACTAGGACAGATCATCTATTCTTCTTTTCGTCATGCATTTCTTATTCAACTAGAGATCTTGCCACTAGAGATTTGAGACTTGAGAGCGATTTTCCTAGTCACACATACACATACAAGTAGTAATAGTATTGAAAAGTCATTCACTAACTGGATCATCAAGAAGTGAAGTAAAAGAGAGAGCGGAAGAAAGAATACTGGTCAAGCTGTAATCCTAAAAAGTTAATTTATTCATTTTGTTGAATCACATTGCAAAACATACCCACTTTCAACACTCCCTCACACACTTGAGCAATTGAAGGGTAAAAGAGGAATTCCTATTTTTTTTGGCCACAAGCCTTTGATTTGGGCCCATTTTTTCCATGCGTATGTAAGTGTGTGTGTGTGGACTACATTTCAACATATCACCATCGATTATTTGGGTTACTTGCCTATTTGAATTGCTATTTTAAATAATAATAATAATAATAACAATAGTAATAATAGTAGTAGGACGAACAACCATGATGAAAGGATATGACGTGATATCTGCAACCAGAAACCATGGTGACATGGGAAAGTAGTAGAGAATAGAGGAAGAAAGAGAGAAAAAGTTCCAACAACAGAATATCTACGATATGTATATTCAATAGTAAATTCTAACCATGATGGAAGCCTATTTGAAACCTTTTCATGATTGTTCCGTTATAGTACAATCTTCTCATTCTTCATCTCAAACACACACACACATCCACACACAAAATCAACGAAAAATGATTCAACGATACGATATTGAGTATAGTTCAGTGGATTGGATAGTTGAAGAGGTACCATTCGATTAAGCTAGACGAATTCGACCGGAGAAAGATGTGTAATCTCAAACTCTCTCATACTCTTTGATTTATGGTAAACATCATCCACGATTCAGTAATCACCTCACTTTTTTTTCCTCCTCCAATGACTCCACTTTGGCCCTCGCTTGTTCTCTGTCCCTTCATTCTATACTACACAATATCCACATTGAGATTTATACTGATTTAGGGGCATGTTAAAGGTACCCACAATGTGTACCAAGTAGTAGTTGGGTTAGTAGTACAGGCTTTGAAAAAACATTGCTTCTGATGATGACCATCATGTGTGTTATCTTCACTCATTCTCTCTCATGTCTATGGGAACTGAGGAAAATCAGGTCAAAACCAATGAAGTAGGCAAGTTCTATCATCGAAAAAGTATAAGATTAAAGAGAAGATAAAATAGCCTAGGCAATCTGATCCTGAGTGGTGATTATCTTATTTCCTTGTTCCGAAAGGAAGAAGAAAAAGAAGAATAAGATGAGGATAGGAAGATGCTCTCATGTCTCTACCTTCTTTTCTCAAAAAGAGAGAGAGAGACAGAGAATGGATAAGTTTAGGATGGAGAATAAGAAACTGATGATGGACATCAGGACACTTACCCTGTGATGACCACGACAAAGTCCATTATATTCCAAACGTTACGAAGATAAGAGCCTTTGTGTAGCACAAAACCAGAGGCAATAATTTTTAAAGATGCTTCTACACAAAAAATTCCTAAAAAAACTGGTTCCGTTTTATCCTATTGGAGAGAGGGGGGCAAATCGATGGATTAATTTTCCAATATTATCTGATTAAATAGCTAATAGACATTGAAGTTGATTGAAAAACTTACCAATTGAAGTGCTAATGGAGTTCGATCTTTCTCTGGTAAATGTTCTTCCAGAGCCAAGACCACACAATTGGCAATGATGGTTAGCAAAACAGCATACTCAAACACCGTATATATTCCAAATTCAATATGAATTATCAGGATGATCAAGATGATGATGATGGCATGGACAGAGATGAGAGAAAAGAGAGAAGAAAAAAAGCAACACACACA
This sequence comes from Brevipalpus yothersi, assembly GCA_003956705.1. NCBI lineage: Eukaryota > Metazoa > Arthropoda > Arachnida > Trombidiformes > Tenuipalpidae > Brevipalpus > Brevipalpus yothersi. Next base: position 20,717 of record QZCP01000469.1, on the reverse strand, counting down.
AAAATTCATCGGTTAAGGAAAACATGGCGTATAAGTTGATCCGTTCAATGGATCAACAATTAGTATTGAAAAGATTGAATAATAACCGAAACATCAATCAGATATACTTGACATGAATTCAAAAACTTTGATCTCAATTCACATTCAAATCAAAACAATACTCGAAAACCAAAATTCAAAACCACGTGTAAAAACAAACAAACCCAAATGAACCAGAAAATTACAAGGGATTGTAGAAGGGATCCTAGTGTACACACCCAAAACGGTATGGATTAGAAGACATTATCTGAGATTAGCAATCAAAGTAAGTAATTATTTATAATTTTTATCAATAATCCATATGTTCTTCACTTCCTCAAATCCATTACTCAACAAATCAGTTTAAGATTTAAGATTTAGGAATTAAGATTCTGAACGTGTCCATCAGCTGTTGTGATGATAAACACCAAAATTCAAACTGTCTCAAACGTTAATGTTATTTTGTGAATTCACCTCATTGAAGGTAATCATTATCGATTGTTGTTGAACTGGAAAATAATGTGATGATTTAAATGTGAATGTGAATAAATCTCTCTCAAATCGTGTAATCATGATTACACTCTGGTTCACAGTTCTGGGGATAAACACACATACATCTCACAAGTAACTTGCAGATAATCTTCACCGATTAAATCGAATCATCTCAATTCAATTAGGTAAGCCTTAAACCTAACATGCCGTAACTACTGTTGATGTTTTGAATTCATGTCCATAGTATTTTGATTGATGTGTCCGATGTTTTGTCTTTTCTTCTAGAGGGTTGATTGTTAATGAAAAGGATATGACCACTCTGTAAAATTCTTTACATTACGACGGATAAAATTATCCTCGCTCAATATGAACAAGGATGATGGCCCTTGACCACTCTCCTGTGGTATTGTTGCTCTCTTTTTGGACATTTTGGACGCTTGATTTATATTGGATGATTTACTTGGATCACCATAATTATCGAGAACACCGGCCAACCTCCGTCCAGGAGATTCTTCCGTCGCCCCGTTGGCTTCGGCTGTGGTGAGCGCTTGAAGCCTGTTTAAATATTATTATTATGATTTTAATTTGATTCTTTTTTTGTCGCTCGTTTTTCTCTTCAATTAATATGCTCTTTGCAACTGATTGCAAAGATTTGGTTTTGTTCAGGTGAACAGTGTTAGTCTGTGGATACTGATGGATAATTAATTTACTCTCTACTCTCTTCCAGCCTCTCTAGCATTCAAACATGATCATCATGATTCGTTGATTCTAATTGCATAAAATTATCATCAAGAATAACATTCAACGTGGTGAGGTGATTGATATGAAGATATTTTCTTCATGATCACCATTGGATAAATTGAGGGAGAAGAATTTATCACTAATCACTTGGTATCCTTTTTTTGGTATTTCCGTTTAAGTTGATTTGGAAAGGTGTATTCACAAAATTTTCACTACAAGTATTTTCAAAAATGGTTTGTTTTGAAAAATTGTTCCACCAAAAAAGAAGATGAACACTGGTTCACGCAATTTGAATCTGGAAATCCTTGGTATCAAATGGGAACAAATCAATGCATATCAAACCCACGAAAAAAATTTTAATACTTCACTTGGTCCTCCAGGAGGATATAAATTTATCCCATAAACGATGAGCAGTATACACATTCACTTCAGGAGAGCCTCATGATAATGATTTTCTATTCATTTCAAAGAGGACTTGTATTCACTTGAAGATATTCGAGATTTCGTCACACTTCGAACACTGAGAGAGAGGAAAAGTATGTGTGTGTTTTAGATCGAATTCTCAGACTTAAATTATGATTCTTTCCCACAGAGAAGGGTGGTGGTGATGATGTCCTTAAGGCAAATGGTTAGACCTTATTCTTTAATTGTTGGAACACTGGATCATCGAGAAAAAGCCTCTCAACTTTGGGTGAAGCTTTTGTACGCAAGATTGCTTCTTTCTCGAAATACTTCACAAACTAGAAAGCGCTGCATGTCCAACATACTGTTCATAGTACAAACATATACACACACACATTCAGAGAAAGAGGATGGAAAAGAGTACCAAGAGAGAGAGAGAGAGAAAATGTTCGTAGTGTATCCTCATGTATCTGGTGGAATAATATACTACACAGCTCCACCATACAATTCCTGATAGCTCACATGCCAAGCTAGAACCTCTCTCTGGAATTGCCCCTCAACTCGATCCATGCTCTAACATAGCGCATTCGTATTTTGGGTTTTTTCCTTCCCAAATTCGAGACTAATATTTTATCGTACCAAAAACCATGTGGCCTGAGTGGTGCCACCTTGTAAAGTTCATTGTTATCATTATAATGGAATACTCATCTTCATCAAAGTTCGTAGAGCATGTCTCTCCAAGTTCTTGGGTCAAAGTGATCACTTTTATCGTTGCTGGGCAACTCGAAAGTCTCTCTCTCTCTCTTTCTTTCTTATTTCATATTCTCTCATCCTAAGACCAATGGGTGGCGTGAGTTGCTCAATAAATCGAACTTGAACAAAGTTCTAAACAGTTCTAATAGAGTTCGATCTCTCTTTCTCACACTCACTCTCGTAAATAAGTTGTTGTTCTGTTAGGAGAATCCATAAAAGCCGGAAGACCTGCGCTGGAATCGGTTCCTCTTTTTCGAAGTGAGAGAGAGAGAGTATCGTTCTGCTCGTTTTGTTGTTGTTCCCTTTGGTAGTTTCTCTTCTGGATTCCTCATCAGAATGGCATGAACCTCACGACCTGTATTCTTATAGCCTCTTTTGTACTTATGCCCTTTATTCTCTTTCCTCTTATTCCCTTCTTTTGCCTCTCCAATAATATTGAATCCAATGAAATGTCAACAGTCTATCTTTCTCTGTTTCTTCTATCTGCTTTTTTTACCTCCACAAGTCAGTTTTGATTGATTCAGCATTCTCTACCCACCCCCTTGATCCTATGAGCTTTCAGAATTTGGGTCAAGTTGCCTATCACTATTGTCAGATAAGATTTAATGTTAAAAAATTTTCCCCATGAACGATAGATTTGAATGGAAAGCGTTTTACACTATTTACCGGAAGCATTCAACTGACACATTCGTCGCAAGATGCGTAGATTAATTGTCCACTTTTTGCAATTGGCTGATCCTTATATCAACAAATGAATCAGTTCAAATTCAAGCTCATAAAATGAATTTCAAGCATTTCACTTACACAGAATTTCTTTCTCAATTGTCTATAAATAGAGTAGGTTAGTGGAAAAAGAAAAATATTCCCTCCAAGAAGATGTACTTCACAAGAATTGTATGGACTCAATCAACCAAAAGCACATTCTCATAATTCACTTGCATCATATGACGTATTCTCAAGCATCAGAGATGATGTTGAAAGTATTCCACAAGCCTAAAGCTTCCAATAATACATCTACTACAGCTATCCAACGGAGAGAGCTATTTGTGATTCCGTTAATTCAATTTCTTTCTCTCTCCCTCTCCTTTCAGTTTGCTGATTTCACTACCGTTAGTTTTATCATGTATCATTTCGATGTCTTAACTCTAGCAGCCTATTATTGGCTCTTTTGATGCAATGATTTTGGCACCAAATAGCCTCTAATTCTGACCCTTTTTTTTTGTTTCCACTTCCCATAGAAACTTGTAATTGTCTCAAAACTATTGTCTCATCACAATTTCCACTGTTCACACAACTACAACCGTTATGGAGTCAGTCATCGAAAAAGTTATGATCTCACAAAATGAATGGATCAAATTTAATCCGTCGTCTCCGTCTTGTATTCCTCTCCTTTAATGTTCTCACATCTCTATTGTTCTTCTTCATAGGTTTGTCTCATGGACTTTCTAAATTGTTTCTCACACACATACAAACCATTATAGGAGCTCTTGGAAATGATGAGAGGCGAGAAAAAGTCGCCAAACAGATGATCCTCAAACTTCAAGAATGGTCAATATCGTTCTCATGGAAAAGGAATGCCGATGTATTCTCAAGTAAAGCTGTATTGATGGACATCCAGCTATCTCATTTAGGGTTGAAGTATACATATAGCCTCTCTCTCTCCCTCTTTCTACTTTTCTCTTCATTTTTGTACACTGTATCTATCTGTGTGAGTGAATTCGTGAGAATAATGATGATGATAACTTCCTCTTCCTCTACTCACTTTCTCATCTTTCTCAATCATCCACCCATTCGAATGGCCTCTTTTTCTCTCTCTCTCTCTCTCTCTTCACTCTCTCCTCTCACTTTCAACATTCATTTCTATGGCAATATATTTTACTTTCTCTCTCTCTCTTACCCGCTCTGCAAAATTACATCAGCTTCCTGAAGCATCAATAGAAAATCAGAAATTCATTTCACTTGATTACCTACGCTGATGAGCTCGCCACCTGCCCATACTATATCACCACAACCCAACTCACTTCGATCTTCATTTGCTTAATCTAGTCCATCACTGGAAACTACATCCAATCTCACCTAACTTTTATTTTCTCTCTCTCTCTTTGGGCCCACTATTTTTCCTAGAACTATCCACCTTTTTCATGCCCACTTTCTGCATCATCAACATCAACATTGGCATCAAACGTAGAATTCAGCATCAATTATGGACAGGAATACCCAAGAATTGTTCTAAATTGTGTTGCTAGCTTCACTATATGGCCCACTTCTTTTTTCTCACCTTTTTCACTGCCTCTCTTTCTATCTTTCTGTGATATAACTCTTGTCTATCATTCTCTTTTCTATCACTTTTTTGCGTTTTTTTGATTGCCTTGGATCACTCGAAATTGTGTCACTACTATCAAAGTCATCTTTGACAGCCAATTTCGTCACTTCAATTCCACTAATCCATCTTATTTTGTTTGTCAATTTCTCTTTCCTCACACACATATATTCACATATAAAAACTCGCCCCTAATGCGTTGAGCTCTCATACATTCTTCTAGCTCTTCACTTATCACAGGCATTTTCTCTATCCTCAATCTATTTGGATCTGATTTATTAATGGATGATGTCGGCCGTGGATAGTATTAGACACTGAATTCTGTTCATCGATGGGTCTTTTCAATTAGTGTGTAGCAGTTATTGACTGGACATTTGCCACTAACTGCTGATGTCGATGCTGATATTGCCTGATAGTGTTGTAAAGAAGATTGAAAAACATACTCAAGCTTTCTTGTACAGCATTTCTTGCTGAGTTTCATTCATTTTCACTCTTTTCTTCATTCATTGCATTCTTTTTGGTTGCTGTGAGTGGCAGAAAAAAAATTCCTCTGTAATAGATTGTCGCTAAGTATCGTTGAGAATGCTATTGAAACAAGTGAATCATGACGAGACTTTCGTTTTCGATTCTTTCCTCTTATTTACAGACTGATGTTCGAACAAGTGATATCAAGAAAAAGCTTAACGAAATAGACGTGGAAAGAAATCCGATGAATTTTTAGGAATCATATAGAATCAGCATAAGATGGAAATCCTTGGGAACGACTCTCAATTCTGCTTCATATTTGACAATTGATCATTTTGAGATTGAACTATCAATCGAAAAACATTTCAAAATGTGACATAAAAAAGGAAACTCTCAAAGCCTGGAAGCATTTTTCGAGTTCCAAATCTAGTTCCAGTTGAATCAAGATCAATGAGCACACATGCATGTTAGGCTTCATGAGTGATCAGCATAAAATAGAAAATAAAAGGAAGCAAATATTGAAGTTTCATGCGTTCTGCCGACTTCCAGATTTAAGTTATCCAGATCAATGATCGATAAAAATAAGAATCTTACGCTATTGTTAATCACAAAATGAGAGGCACACAATAGATCTTTTATTCCTCATTACAAATTGTTGGCTGCCGAATGATTCTGATACCTCTGCATTATTTTCCAAAGTGATGGATTTCCATACTCTCATCCTTGAGATTTTCACATCTAATCATAGAAGATGGAAGGTAAGAGAATTATCTAGCCTTTGAGTTCACTATCTTTCATTTTCACTTCTGAATACTGAGATGAATTATCGATCGATTTTCCTCATCTTCTCTAGATCTGTTCAACTACTGTGAGCTGGAATATATTTGGAATATGTTCAGATTTGAGACTCTACTCTCATCTAAATAAGCACTCTGAACAATTAATCCATGTAGATCCTTCCTCAAGCAATTTGAAACTTGGGAATACATTCTTCAAACCAAACTAGTTCAAATTTTTGTTACTGATACTAACTCACAAACTCATTGGTGAACTAGTCATACAAAGAGCTAGCTGTAAGCATCATGAAGATTCATTGCTTGATTCCGGAAGATGATAATAGGCTCAGTCTATTCGCTCAAAATCATCTTTCATCTGTGTTGATGGTCATAATGTCACTTGGATCTTTTTTGGGTGGATAACTGGACGATGATCAGTGATCATACCCACATATTTCTTCGAGATACACTTCCACATGAAGTGGAAATTGAGTTCCCTAAGAGAAGGAGGTTATGTTTGACAATTTTATGTCTTATGAGAAATTCATCAGACTTTTATTGCTCGACTATAAACTAAGCTTGGGTAGAGATTTACTTTTTCCTTTCCTTCTTCTTACTCCTCTTTTGCCAACTAATCTTCAATCATCATGATGATAACATCTCATAAGATTGTCCCATTCTTCTTGAACAAATGGTTCACACATTTACTGTTGAGCTTTCATCTTTAAATCTTATCCATATAGAATCATCAAAATGGAAACTTTCCCTACACGCAGGAGACAAGTAGAGATGATCTGTTGTGAAATTGTTGGAAGAAATCGAAAAGTATTCATGGAATTCTGACAGACTTAATATCAGAGGAAATGATGTTTTACTAAGTGTAAAAATTCTACTTTCAACTGTCCCTTCTTCCTTCCATGCCCTAATTCTATGGATTTAGAAAAGCATGAAAACCAATTGATGTGAGGATTTGTTCATGACATCGTGCATGCTGGGCTATATGTGTGCATGTGTATTCATATAGTGAAGTATAAAGGTTGAGCAATTCATCTCCGATGCTGATCATGCCAAAGTAAGTTCAATGTTTCATCGATCAACCGCGGTGCTATCAAGCATGATGATCCTATTCACCATTTAATTAGTCTAATCATTGGAATCGAAGACAATGGTCACATCATCAGTTATATAAGAGGAGATAGAAGATTCACCTCTCTCTCTCTCTCTCTCTCTCTCTCTCTCTCTCTCTCTCTCTCTCTCTCTCTTGCTTCTATTCCTCTGAAATAGAACGTGATATAGTGTAAGCCAAGGGCTTTTCGAGTGGGTCCTACTGTAGGGCTCTTGAGAGTGTATTATAGTTACTTGTGTTGAAGTTGACAGTTTTTGCTTCAATGAACTTATATATTGAGTGCTTCCCTCACTTTTCATGATACGTTATGAGTAGAGAGAATAGTATGGATGAAAAAGAGATTTTTGGTCCTAGGCAGAAAAACTGGAGAAAAAGAGAGAGAAAAAAAATTATTCTCTACCCTTTATAATAATGATTATGATAATGAAAGCTATTTTTGAAAGTTTATTAGATTGATATATTCTTCTGGGTCCTCTTTTCTTTCGCTTCCCTTTTTTTCTCTTTCTCTCTTTCGTTTGCCCACTTACATGTATATTGAAACATGAGTTACACATATGAGAATTGGGAAAACGAAAGGTTGATGGAAGAGAAGTAATAGTGAAAAAAAATTGCATTAAAATGATATGAGTTAGACTAATTTTAGAAACACATTTCGGATCATTTTTGATCAAATTTCATTTATTCTCTTTACCCTTTGAGCCTCTTTTATCCGATATTCTGATCATAAAAGTTGGGAAATTCTTTCTCTTCATGCATCTGTTCAGCTGCTCATCCAGCTTCTGGGAAGAAGCTCATTTCCCTTATTTCCTGACTCTGTTTCATATTTTTCCATCATTTCCATGATGTGATTCATTACCAGAAGATAGATAAAGATGCAAATATGTATATGCTAATGAAGGAGATTGTATTTAGGGATGTTTCAATGGATGATAGAGACGAAGATGACGAAAGAAGAGAGGAAGAAGAAGCTGGATTCATAAGCTTGATCCTGTCACGGGAAATGATAGCAAAAGTTATAAGGAAGAGAGAGAGAGAGAGAGAGAGAGAGAGAGAGAGAGAGAGAGAGAGAGAGAGAGAGAAAATCAATCCCATAATATATTCAAGACAACCGGGAAGGTGGAGGATCGAAACCAGAATATATTATAATAGACAAAATTATGGGATGATAGCTGGGTGAAGCAACAAAGAGGATCTCATAAAAACGCATAGCCAACATTCAATGATGAAGGTTGTTCGTAAGTAAGGCCTTTGGAATGAAATTGAGAGGCTGATATCGATGATGATGGAAGAGCAAAAGATTCAACAAAGACAGTTAAATGATCGTCAATACTCATGTGTACTTGTGTGTAAGAGAGACAGAGACGAAAAAAAGGTTCCTTTTGATAGGATTAAATTTGTCAGCAAAAAAAAAGGTTTCTATAGAATGTAATTAGAGAGAGAGAGAGAGAGAGAGAGAGAGAGAGAGAGAGAGAGAGAGAGAGATCTTCTGAGGAAAGTTTGGTGTCTTATTTGTACATCATCATGAACACATATTCTCTGACCGCAAGAACTTTTGACTTTTTCCCATATCTATGTATTTGCTCCCATTTTCTCTAGAGATCTTTTTTCTTCTCCTTTATATCCATCAGAATAATTATACTATTGATAATGTTAGTCCTCTTATGGTCAATTGTAAATATTAATCGAAAATTTCATAAATGTTTAGTAGGAGTTTAAAAAAAATTCGGCCCGATTACAAAGATTCTATTGAGGAATCTTCTCCCAGTCAGATTGATCTCATAATATCTGTTCCATTTTGAATGCAATTATCAATCATGATACTTGATACTGCAGTAGTCGATTGGAAAAGGGAAAAATTCCAATTGATTTCCCTGGCCTAAAATTTTACTCACTCAATTTCACAGAAATTCAAATTCATCACTTGATGATGAGAAGGCTCCCCAATAAACCCGTGGAACATACACATGTACATTCAATATCAAAATGTGTGAATACTAATCAGAAACAGGGGTCTAACAAACCAATCAATCTTGGCCCGTGCAAGTGACCCAAAGAGAGAGAGAGAGAGAGACGGAAGAGAGGGGCCAAAAAATTAGAGTCCGAAAAGAGGAACCAAAAGTCTTGGTCCGAAAGAAAATTCCCAAAAAACTGGTAAAGTTAGCCCGTCCAATCAGCGATCGAGATGCTACACATACAAAACTTTCAACTTCTTTCCACTTGATTGGATGCTTGATGTGCTAATTTGATGCTTAATGTAATTCAATCATGTTCACATTGATCAATAATCATTAACCAATATTGTGTGTTTGTGTTTATGTGTGAATATATATATGTTTAAACTATTCAATTTAAATATATGATTAATGATTTGTGTTACACTAGATGTGTTCAATATCATGTGTGTTTAACTGATGTGTGTTTATATACATTTTTTTATCACAACATTCTTCGGCAAAATTAATTATTGATGTCCACTGATATTATATGTGTTAATTATTCAATTGTGTTATTGTATTTGTGTGAGATATGCAAATGTCTTCAAATACCACTGTTGATAAGCAAAATAATTGTTCACTCTCACTGGATGGACCATTTCAAGCAACACGATTAGTAAGTATTATTATTATTATTATATATCAACTTTGCCAATTGATTTTGTTATACATGTCTAGCAATGATTTGAATGATGACTGTAAACATTATCATCCAACTGTTAATTAATCTAAGTGAACTGATCTCATGTGTGTGTATCATTCCAGTGGAATCAGATAATTTGCGATTTCAGTTGTGGAATCAAAGCAAAGCGTCATCGTCGACATTTGAGATTATATTCAAATTGTTTTATGGCCTCAAAGGCTGTCGATTGGTTGCATTGTTATTTGATGGATCATAAGCCATGTCCAAATAAGCCAATATTAAGGTAAAATATATTGAAAAACATATCACCTCATCGCCTTGTTAACACTATCATCCGCTCTTTTTGGTAATATCATCAGAAATCAAGCAATACAACTTTTGGAAAAGTTTCTTCAATACAATATAATTGAAAAAGTTATCTACAAGGAACCTGATGCACTTCATTTTAAGGATAACAAAGAACTTTATCGTCTTAAAACGGAAAACATTCCCTATCCATGTGAAAAAAGTAGTAATGGTCACTCTTTGTATGATCATCATCACAATGGTCAAATTGACAATAATCGTATGACACGCTCTATGAGTTTGTGTAGTCCTGCTGATTCTTCTTCGGTTGATGTTGCTAGTTCTCAATCGGTCATGAAAACTTCTGTCTCTTTGCCACCAACATCATTTCGACAGCCAATGGATGAATCTGTCCAATCTGCTGGTGGTGAGTTCAATTTTATTGGTACTTCTACAGCATGGAAAGAAGTGATTCTATCCCATTTGGCAGCCATTCAGCCCCAATTCAGCAAATTAATTGATGCCAAGATGATCGATGAAGATCATATTTATATTAATGCTAATCGAATCAGTAAAAATGGTGTTGTGATTGTTGATGATAAATCGAAAGATGTTCCACACTGGGTCATGTCTGCCATGCGATGTCTGGTCAATTGGCCTAATGGTGCCAATGGATCGATGCCACGCTATGATGGATTTGAGCGTGATGTTTTCAATTTGATAAGAGAATATTTTGTAAATCTTGGATCATCCCTTATTCCACATAAATTTTATCCTCTCATCATCTCATTGGTACGAGAAGCTGACCAACAGCGAGTGGCTCGATTACGCAGTAGATATCTAGGATGTTTAGACACCGATCAACCTGATTCCTGTAGTGTGGCTACAAACGGATTTTCACATCACTCTATTCCCTCCGGTTCACCTTTAAGCCATAGTGATCAACCTCATCATCACCGTAAAGATTGTAAACATAAGAAGGAACAAGTGTTTGAAACTGTTTTCATGCCCGGCAGCTCTATCACTCGTATACTTTCCTATGATCAATTGACATCATTTTTTGCCAATTTTTCTACATCCGATGGCTCACTTGATGATAGACCAATTTCACCAGATGATCCAAACTCATCCTCATCGTATGGATGTCGAATTCTTGATGCCCGTAAACTACAGCATATCGCAACTTTACCTCGACTCATCAAGAAACAGCGATTAGAGGGTGCCATGAATCGTGCCAATAGTTTTCGACAAAAATCAATGCCCAACAAGCCAGCTATAGGATCTACTAATGTTGGCTTTGTTCTACAAAGTCCGTCCGAAGAGGGTGAATACATGATGGATAAAAGCCTCTCTCCGCTAAATACTTATCGTCCATTGAAAACCATCCATCTCAATATGCATAATAATAATTCACCATCTTCATCATCCATCATTTCAAGAGATTCTCTGGAGTATAGCAAAAATATCGAGCTTCTTAGCCTTGTTTTACTTATGATTCCACCTGAGAATCGAAGACATCTTCATCTTTTACTGCGACTTTTTACTCGTATAACTAGAAACAAAGAGCTGAAAATTTTTTCCAAAACCTTTTCGAATATCGAATATTACGTAAGTAGATCATCATCAAATCAGTGCTTTTTTCATTAAAATAATTGCTCTCATCCATCTTTTTAGCTCATCGAAACATTTACGCGTTGCATAATATACTCTGGATATGAGAAGACTTATAACGAAACTGCTGCTCAATATTTGGTCTCTGTTTTGCTCAACAATACCGAGGATATATTCACTGTGCCGAATTTTCTCAAAAGCCAAGTGTGCCAAAACCATCATGATCATCATAAAACTCATTCAAAATAGGTTATGGTAGGAAACAAATTGAGCTCTCATTGAAAATGAGTTGATTCATATGTAGATAATTCTTACTGGAATAGGATGAAAAAAATTATTCCAATCCATATTCTCAACTGTTCATGATTGTTTTCTCTTTCTGAATTGCTCTGTGATTCTTTTATGCATATATTCTGCGGTGCCGAATTGAAGTTTTGAGTAATTTTTCTCACTCCTCCATGATTGTAGGACAATATATACATACATATATATATATTATAAAACATAAATGTGAAACGATCTACATTTCTATTGTTCAACTTGATGCACTCTGAATAAATACTCAGAGTCTCTGTTATCATCATGTTGAATCCATTGTCATTGGATTCTCCAATTCATTCTATTCTCTCCATGCCACTCTGTTGCATCATCATGACAACTATTCACTTTTGTCTCTCTCTCTCTTTTCAATTTTTTTCCCCGCAAGCTCACTTCTCAATTTATATTTTCATCTTTTCCATTCTTTTTCTCATTTTCAAGCTCAAATTCAATGGTGAGTGTATGGTGTTCATTCTCCTCTCTCTCTGCCCTCCCCCCTTCAAATGCAATCAGCATCTAATCCACTTCAATTCTTCTGCCATCATGCTCCAAATCATTTTATGTGAGAACACACATCATCTCGACTCGAATGAATTGATAGAGCTTGAAACCCCAGAAAGAAGCTACTCGACTAAGGCTAACTCACACACACATACACTGCAGCATCCGAGTACAGTTGTGTAATAAGCGATACACTATGGAAGTGAACATGAGGATAACTTGAGGAATCCACTGACAATAAGGTGTAGTGACATACTAAGGAACACAGATGAAAGACATCAAAGTAGAATAGGAAGAATTTCCAGTTTCCTGCTATCTTTCTATCGATAGAATCATGAATTCTTTATCATCATCACCAAATCCTAATTCTTTTCTGTTCTCGATATATACACTCATTCAGTAAGAGATTTTTCTTTTCTTTTTTCTTTTTTCCTATTTTCTTTCTCTTTCTGTCTCTCAATTTTTTCTTCATTTCGATCATCACCAGCATCATCTATTTCTCCACATTCTTTCCAAATTTACTACTGTCTTCATCTTTCATCATACTTTCGATCGTTCCTATATATAAGATACGAGATTTCTTCCTGACATACTTTCAAATCTTACTGAATGATATTTTCCATGGAATTTAGATGTATATCAAGAAAATGGGAGAGAAAATAGATAAAAATTTTGCCTTCCAAAACAAGTTCAACAACTAGGCAGTGTGCTTAATGTGAATGCAAAATTCTGCTGAGAGGAATGTGTTTCAAGAGAGGATTTCTTTTTTCAAATGTAACTGTTTTCCTCTCTTCCAGCTTAACTCTCGGTAATCGATCGTCGATTATTGTGCATGTGATTAAACTTAAGCATCTCAAGAGGAGAAATTGTGAAAGGATTCAAGCTTCATTGAATGGAAAAGAGACTGAGAAGAGAGGAGAGAGAAGCAAGTAACAAGAAAAATCGATCTTTCACCATGATATGAGTTCACATGGTATATAGTGACTCTACACATGGAATAGAGAAAAAGAGAAAGAGACAGACAGAAAGTGGCTCTTGTAATGTGAAGCAATTCATCATGAAACTTCTGTATTCCTTCGGGCTATTATGTATGTGTGTATGTGTGTTACTTTTTATCGGAAAAATTTTTCATCAAAATAGATTCTTCTCATCGGTCTTTCTGCATTCTTTTCATTCAACTTTGCACCTACCTCTTATATATGTGAAAATTGTAGCTACTTCACCATCTCAAGGCTTCACTTTTTTTACATGAAGAGAGGACAAGTGATGAGTTTTGAATTTCTTCTCATATTTTTCACTCACTTTATCATACATTTATGTGTTCATATGTATATTTGAGTCAAGCTAGAAGAATTCACTTTGTAGTGATGTTGCTTAGAATACTTTCAACCAACTTGACAGTCTACCAATAATTCATCTTCTATATACACCTTCTTTCATTCATTTGAAATATTTCCTAAAAATGTCGTCCCTCTCTCCCTAGAACCCATAGAACTTTTCAATTTGAGGTAAACATGTTTTTCTCTATTTCCTAAAACTGAATCTAATTTTACAGAGTGTACAAATACATTTCCTGGTATGATGAACGGAAATAGTCAAATTACTCCAGCAGGTTTGCTGAGTAATGAGAAGAATCTTCCTCTAACTTCATAATGAGCCATTTGATTGAATTCGTGTAGGATAAAGAAGAAAATTCCAACTTTCTAAGTGAAGACCGTTGATATGGAAAAGAGTCGGTGTTTGTTATATTATACAGACTGGGAAAGGTGCCTTGAAGAATTATTCGCTTGATAATGAAATCAATCATGAAGCAACGAAATTCTTCCGCTTCCTTGAATCGTTCTCCATGATTGACTTGATTGAAGAATGATCAAAAAAGCATTCCTTGGCTAGTAAACTTTTCTGCTGTTTTTCCGAAAATTGTGACTTCAATTTTTTGCTCTCACATATAACAATTTTTTTGCGTTTTTTTTCATTTCAAAGTTCTAGTCTGTCCTCTCCAGAAATCAAGTCAGTGGAAGAATATGAAAACTCCAGATAGGAATTGGTCTATACAGATGGGTCCATGCAAAAGTGTATAAAAAACAACACCCAAGACAGTCTGATAGGACTCACAGCTCTATGTAATCTCAAAGTGACCACTTGAAAGAAGATGAAATATGAAAATCATGAGAAAACTTTCTGAAGACGAATATCCCCAGAAAGTCCGCAGAAGATGTCTCCAGATGAAGAAGATGGATATCATTTCGTTTCTTAAAGGCTTTGAGAAACACACACACATTTCTGCTGCTAAAAGTATACCCAAAAGATGGACATAGAAAATCGTGGCGAGAGAGAATGAGCAGAAAAAAACAAGAGAAAAGAAGAAAAATTTAAAAGGATTCAGATAAACAAACATCTCTCTGCACTTGTCAGCAAAATCCAAGGTTGATATCTGGTCTGTTATCAGTCTTCAGTTCCAATGTGCACACATGGAAAAACATTGGCAATTGGTGGAATTTGCAGGATTGTTTTTCCAAAGAAAAAAGATAATTACTCAGGTCTGATGGTTGCCAATATCATGTGTTTGTGTGTGTAGATAGATGAGTTGAGTTTTGTACTCTTTGCAATCAAGCTTCAACATCACAGCTCTTTAATCTCAATTTGAGATGTTCTCAGCATTCAATGTGGAGTACTTTGGTGTATGAGGTGTATTTACAGTAGTTGAGAATCTTATCCCCATTAACCGAGTACAGTTTTTTGCTAAGGATTTCTGATAGCATTCTCAGTATTTTGACTTCAATGAAAAATCAACTAATGGGTTTCTTTTTTTCAAAGGTGATATTGTGTGTCTGTCTGTATCAAAATTTGTCTCAAAATTCTATGAAAGCGACCATCAATCGTTGAATTACAGAGATGAATTCAATCTGATATCGAGCCTTAGTTCCCTAAGTTCATCCATCGATTTTAGGCTTCATAAAGCACTTCAAAGAAGTCATGATCCTTGTTGGCTGACCATAGAGCTATTATGTGAAAGAGAGAACATACAGTATGAATTCGAATTAAAGTGGAAAATGGACGAGAAAATCTGTTCCATGTGAGTGATTCCAGAATCTATGGAATACAACACAGATAGAAGAAGAGAGAGAGAATAGAATACAGCCCGGTAAGTTGCTCAAGTGAATAAAATGAGATGGGAAAAGTTGGAAAAATAAACTTCATGATCTCGTGTGTCCACAATGACCCTGTAAGTCAGAAAATGGCTGTGATTCTTCAATTCGCTGCTGAACAATTCATGTGTGTGTGTGTGTGTGTGTGTGTGTGTGTGTATGCTGTGTTGGTATGTGTGTGTGAGGTTGGGAAAAAAAGTCCTAAAAGATTTCAAAATTGCTGCTACTTTCTCCCAGATAATCACGATCATGATAGTTCACGATGGTGATAGTAATTTCAGTGGAAGTGTGGAAAAAAGGAGAGAGAGAGAGTAAGAGAGAAAATAAAATACCAAGAGAAAGGTTAAAGGGATCTAGCAAAAAAAGTGCGCTGACTTGGCTCAAAATGCTGGAGAACCGATCGAAATCGTTTCAAATCTTTGATTTTCTCTTTCTCTTTTCACTTACTTTGCTTCTTTCTCTCTCTCTCTATGCTTATGTGTGTGTATGTGTGTCACATCAGAATAGTGAAGATTTCACAACCTTTCTTCTTTCACTTCTCTCCATCTTCTTCTTTCCGGCCAAACAACTGAGTAATTCGGATTCCCACTGCTCGTGGAATTCTGCTTTCTTTCTCGCTCTCTCTCTCTCCTGGGCTTCTTAACACACATACCGAAAATATCTTGAATCGATGAAAGATGGGTTCATGACATTTGCTTGGAATCACTATCTCTCTTCTATCTCGATATTGAAGCCATAATAATCTTATTGGTTAAGAATGCAGGTCCACTGGCTGTGTATATGTGTATGTCTGTAAGTAGTTTCATGTGGCATGCTTTTCTTCATCTTCATTGAATAGTTTGGAGTGGAAGGAAAAAAACACCATATGGATATGGGTGCCTATGGAAGCATAAAAATGTTCAACATAAGTGGCAAAATCAATTCACTTCAATTTAAGCCTACCATTCTTTACTGAACTCTCTTCCTCTCTTCCATAGATATTCTCATAGAGATGGAAAATCAAATTTTTGTGTCAAATAGTTTTCTCAATTTTCAATTCAAGTGTATCGCTATCGCATCTCTCCTAAACACATATATCAGTTGCAAAGCCATCATGAATTTATGCATCACAATCTTTATTGCCCATCTAGCAGAAGATTATACTCTACTTTTTTTCACTGTATATGTGTCCTGATTTGAAATCGATTTGAGCTCAAGCAAAATCGTAATGCTTCCACTACTACAAGTATTACTAGATCAGGGGAGACGATACAATACACCAATTTTTTCTCATTGAATTCATTCATCTCTGGTATGATTTATCTGCTCGAGTATTCATACATTTTCAGAGTAGTGAAAGAAGAGTTTCGAGTATGTATCACTCTGTAACTGAAAATTATCACATATCACGAAAATCAGCCTATCCAGGGTTCCTCATGAAAACTCAATGCCCTGGATAAGTGTTAGTATTCCTTTCTCCACTTTCTACAACTAGAAACCATGTCTTCTCATGAGCTGAATGCTTCACTTGACAAGTTTCTCTCTCTCTTCCTTTTGGAGAGAAAAATTCGATAAAAAAAGTGTTGATTCGATCATAACTGATGAATAATCAGTTTTCTGTTCAGTAGAGTAGTATTCCTTCAAAGCCATGCGTATCGGGATAGAGATCCTCGAATCTTTTTGCTGAAAAAAATGACTATGAGATAGAGTAATTCAATGATGAGCCTCATTTGAAATGGAAAAATATGCAAATACTTGAGTGTAGAAAAAAATTGGGTTCACATTTTTGCTGATTAGTTGACTTTTTTGTAATGTGCTTGCAAAAATTCCTAATGTCTACAGGAAATCATCAAATCAGAGATTTTTCATGGTGGATTTAGTTGCTATATTTTCACCAAGGTTCTTTGTTTGATCACTTGAGGATCCAAAGAACCACAGGAGTAGTTGGGATTGCTCGAGGAGATAAAATTTCTCCTGAAAAATCAACAGATGTAAACAGAGAATTGAAAAAGAATACAACCAGAAAGAGTACAGATATTGGAACAATTGATGCCCATAAATCTATCATGTACACGAGTATACCCATGCAAAACCATGAAGAAATTATGGGCATCTGAATTAACTCTCTATTTCTATATCTTACTGCCATTTTGGGAGAACTTTTTGCCACCAGTTATTATTCCTCATTAGGACTCTGACCGAAGGGAATTCATCGCTCAATTAGACTACAAGCACCCCACTTAAGTAGTGTTCATGAGTAGTAGCGGTAATGTCTTTTTCAAATGAACTCATATCAAGATTCTAGATGAGTTACCATGAACTTATTCTCATGAGATAGGCTCCCCATCCGTATTTTGATGATAATATCTGTAATCATCAAGATAATTTTGAAATACATAAAACAGATGCTCACAAGCCTGTGAAACATTGTGCATATTATTTCAATTTTGAACATTTTTCGAAATAGCTAATGAACACAGTTCATGAGGAAACCTGTAGAATCGATTCTATGCAACGTTGAAAGGCAAATTTTTTCCTTCCTTACATTCTCTAACATAAAGCCAAATCTTAATGATCATCAAGTGACCAAAGAGTATCAATTTTCCATCTCCTCCCACTGAAAGTTGATAAGTGAATGCATTGACCAGTGATGAAAAGGTTAGATAGCTAATTTGTGTGCCTCTGATGATCTGGATTCTGGGTTCTTAACCTCAGGTTTACTGTAGGAGAATCCAAATGGTCAAAGTTGAAAGAGTATGTAAAAAAATTACCTAGAAACCTCTTGAACCATTCTTCTTTTACACATATTCGTGAGGCATACCATTAAGATGTTTAATGATGAAGTAATCAATTCACATCAGACACATTGACCTCATGTAAAGCTATTCCTAGTATTTTGAAGGAGTAATGCTGATCTAATCTCTCTCTCTCTCTCTCTCTCTCTCTCTCTCTCTCTCTCTCTCTCTCTCTCTCTCTCTCTTCCATGACTAGAATGATCTGGAAAAAGTATACAAGCCACATTCTCAGCACTCTTTCTCTATCAATCTTTAACAATTTTCTTCTCCATACATACGCTCACTATCACTTTTTTTTGTGTTTACATCTCATAGGGCGTGTGTATATGTGCATTATTGATGAATTAAAGAGTTGCTCTGCAATCTAGGAACGAAGTAACATCGGCTGTGGATGAATGAAGCGCTATACTGTTGGTAGGGTGTTCAAGCACCTTTTATTGGAAGGATAAGCCATTCTCAAAATGAGAATCAGTGTTCAAACACTCAATTTATGTGTTCTTTTTTTCTTTTAACGACTTCGCAGTTCACCTACTTTCGCTTTTCGACCTTGTAGAGTACAGAATATATCTTGAATGGAAATCCATCGAATGAATCAATCCGTTACTGTGTCTGTGAGATGCAATTTTATGTGCATATTGTTGAAGACTGATTTTGAATTATGTTGATTTCTCGTACACACACACACACACACACACACACACACACACACAGTTAACAGCCAGACGATTCTGGTATTCATGTCAAGTAAATACGTTTTTTTTTGACAATGAAGAATCAAGATTTTCGCTTTTTTGAATAGATTTGTTCCTCCTTCAGTATCACGGGCTAACTCTGGTTGTGAATTGGCATGAAGAAAATCATTGATAGAATGGAAAAGACTGATGATTATTGAAAATTTGGAATGATGAGCACCATATATTATCATCTATTGCATCACATCCGTGTACCAGGGTTTCCATGAAAGTCTATCTTTCTTCCATAACATGGTGCAGTAATCATCAGGAATTCTCCAATGGATCTACTTCTTTGCCCTGGAAAACCTCCAGAACAGATCAATTCATCTACTCTACATCACATAGACTGCTGATATCTACTACTGGTGGGCAAAAGAGAGTGATGAGAAAATCTGACGATCCTTAGGGCTTAAATTCTTACTTTCCTAATGTACTAGTGTATCCACAAATATATCTATATATCTATATATTTATACACGTTCCTTTCCATCTGTAACAATGGGAATTGAACAATTTATTTGTGGTGAATGGCACTTCAAATCGTGAGGGATTTGTGGAATCCATGAAATGAGGATAAGTTCAGTTCGTTAAGAGTGGAAAGTCACGTAATGTAAGTTCTTCGATGCTCTTCAAATATCTATGTGCTATATGGCAAGATCTCGTTTGGAAGATTTTCACAAGAATCTGAGAGGAAATGAAAGAAAGGGATCATATGTCAAAAAGGTGAGAAATCTTCCAACTATAGATGAAACTTCATCTAACAAGTAAGTGGATCAGTCAGAGTCACCTAAATAATAAATTAATGATAAAGAAAACTATATTTGAAACTTCTTGAGATAATAATTACATATTGGTACAAAGCATTCTTCGAAAAATTGGTCGATTCAAAAGAAAGTTTCCAGACCGGAATCTCGGTATTCGAAAGCTTCATTCTACTGGAAAAGAATATTTAATGAACCATGATAGTGAAACGGGTGAGAAGAGAAAAGAAGAAAAAGTCTCCAAAAAGGTGTTCTAGAAGAAAAAAGTAAAACCAGAGGAATGTAGGTAAAACATAGCCTCAGAAGATAACTTATGATCACTCCTCTTCAATAGAAAAATCAGTCTAAATACTAGCATCTGAGATCATTTCGAGAAGGTAGCAATTTTCTGAAGCAAACAGAGTCAAAATAAATTTTTTCTAACGCCAAAAGAGGTTCTAGGCTCCACACTCTGTAGTGTGAATAAAGTAGAAAGTAGTTTGATATGACACGATCTTTAGAACCAATCTCATATATCTCTCATGGATGCCTTGGTATGCTAAGCGGTGATGTTTTTTGATTCAAATATTTGTGTGTGTATTATTCCCTGTTAGCTTTTCATAACAGCGTCCTGATAATATTTCCTGACTTTCTATCCCCATTCTAAAAGCTTCATACTTGTGATATGAGAATAAGTCAGCAAAAGAGAAATAATATTGAGCACTCTTTTACCATCTTTCAAGCGCTATCATCCAAGAAATGTATCCAAATATTCTTATTTACTCTTCTCCTCACTCAACTTACTGTATATTACGATCCTCTCTCTCTCTCTCTCTCTCTCTCTCTCTCTCTCTCTCTCTCTCTCTCTCTCTCTC
>QZCP01000468.1:227494-245770 GCA_003956705.1 Brevipalpus yothersi | reverse complement strand
CTCTCTCTCTCTCTCTCTCTCTCTCTCTCTCTCTCTCTTTCTCTCTCTTTCTCTCTCTTTCTCTCTCTTTCTCTCTCTGTATGGCCCGTAATCTTTGCTGACACATAAACTTGTCCATTAGTCCTGGATCAGGCAACAAAATAACCAGTTTCCTCATCATCGAGTGGACATCTCTACTCTGACGTCAAAAAATCGACATAACTTTTGATACTGACTCTGCTTTTATTCTCATGCTTGTCTGAGCCAAAATAGGTATTCGATTCGAGGAGAGAAGAAAAAAATCGCTAACAAAAAGGGACATCTTTTCTGACTGGTCAATGAGTGAAAAAACATCCTTAATCGTCCAACAAAAATTCGACATTCAAAAGAGGACCTACAAAGTTTGCGTTGACACATTTATCTGGAAATAAAACTGTTTATATCTACATATCTATGTATTGAATAGAAAAAGTTGTCCAAAGAAGCTATGGAGGTATGTCCATGAAGAGTGATGAGACACAGTTGAATTTTTTCACGAAGATGATATTTTGAAACTTTGTTAGAATAGCTGTCTCTTGGAGAATATTGTACATATTGACTAGAAAGGTCATAAATTCAATGTTCCAAAAACTATTCTCTCACACTCTCAAAGCATTGATAAAACAATGCTTATCCAAAGTTGTAACTATGCAAATTAAGTTTTATAGTTGTATTCTTTGCTGTTGACTGGGAAAAAAGTGTTTACTAATAGTTGCTTTAAAGTTTATCATCTTCCTCCTATTCAATATGAGTTACTCTGAAAGTGATTTTGATAATCGGATTTGTGAAGCGCGAGATATACAAGAGTAAAAACGTTGAGTGGACAATTTCAGACATTTAAAACGAAATTTTCCGCCATCTGCTGTTCTTTTCGTCTTCAATCTTGGATCAAAAATTCTCGGGTGTATATCAAAATCCTTGCTCAGGATGCTGAACTATTCTGTGTTCAAGAACCAAAAAGAGAGGGAGAGAAGCAGTACGGCATGAGAAGGCATGTGAAATGGAGAGGAGAAAGTAGATCCTGAGAAAGAAAAAGTAGAGGATGTTTCAT
This sequence comes from Brevipalpus yothersi, assembly GCA_003956705.1. Taxonomy (NCBI): domain Eukaryota; kingdom Metazoa; phylum Arthropoda; class Arachnida; order Trombidiformes; family Tenuipalpidae; genus Brevipalpus; species Brevipalpus yothersi. The sequence continues at coordinate 244,701 of QZCP01000468.1, read as the reverse complement.
CGCTCCAACTCGAGTGTTTCTCATTTGCCTTCAAAGTAATGGAAAAAGGTTCAAATTTGCATACGATTATCGACTGGTGCTACTGATCCCATGGTAGAATGCATAGGAATAGAAATACATGTATATATATATACACATACACAACATATCTCATGGATGCAAAGCCATCTATATTCATCGCTTGGAGCAAAAGGAAGGAGAATCAAATTCAATCGAGGCATCAAAATTTATGATATGAACCTTTATCAATGCGCTACCACTGTACTTACAGGTAGTTTTTGCTGTCTAAGTTACATAAAAGATGCTGAAATGTATATATTTATATTTACGATGAAGCTCAATGTATATTGTGGATAAAGAACATCTCTCGGCATGTTTTTTTGGAAAAGCTTCACACCAGAAGGAAAAATTTGATCAAAGTACGTGCTAGACATAGAGATAAATTTTTCTCATTTAAATGAAAGTTGCTGTAAACATTGAAATTGAAGATTGGATTCACAAGGAAGCATATATACCCAAAATTTAGCCAAGTTGTAGCTTTTACTTCCTCTTCTCTCTCTCTCTCCCTCTCAAATGCTCCAAATTCTCTCCTCTTCAAAATTCTCAGGTTTACTCTTACTACGGAAAGGCCTTGTCATCTTTCGATCTCATCTGCAAATCCAATTGTCTCGAGCATTTCAGAGCTCCTTAATCACGATTGATAGTATTGAGAAGAGGGAGAGAGAGAGGAAAAGCTCATGAATAATGATTTCCTCCACCCTGAATGCTTATTCAAACTGTTGAGACTGAGAGTCATACCTGTAAACTGAATGCTGATATTAGAGGATGCCACTTGCTGTGGATAGGGTCTTAGCTTTGAAGAATAGTGGAGTGAAAAAGAAATAGAGGTAAAACTCTTCTGCTCCTCTTGGTCCTCTCCATCTTATTCTTCACTTCCCTCCTCCTCTTCTTCATCTTTTACTTTGCCCCAGAATGGGAGCACCAAACTAATGGATTTGAGGAATGGATTCAATCAATGGCTGAAAACGCATCATCAGTGAGTGTGAGAAAGTTATTCATCCAGTATATAGAGAGATGCAAGGAAAGAGAGGAAAAGAATCGAGAAGAATGCTGAGCGAGCGAGAAAAATGGGAAGAAATCAAAATGAACTGGCAAGAACAAAAGAGGGAAAAGAGGAGAGTGAAAGAAGGAGAGAAAATTCTCTTTGGAAGAATCTGAGATCTGTAATAGTATCGGGACTGAGAGGCTGTTTGTAAATGATCGAATGATGATATTGATGCTCTCTCTCTTCCTACAGCTCACTCGATCGATAATCGTAGGGAGACATAGAGAAAGCAAAGACTGAGAGAACAGAGAGAATAGAGAGTGGAAAAGAGAAAGAGAAAAAGTGTAAAATCAACCTGTTCTCTACCTGTTACTCTTACTCAGCATCATGCTCTCAGCACTTTTGATTTGTTTTTTTCAAACCTTGGCGAGTGGCAAAAAACGAGCTCATCGTCTACTTCATCATCATTTCTTTTCATGTCTTCTACGTTTGTGTAGGTGTATATTTCTAGTACTCTATGTGGATACTTTTCCCAGCATCCATGACGCGCGCGCTCTTTGAGCTGTGATTTTCACAATGTGATCGTCTTTATACAATTGCTCTCGCTTTGGGGAAATTTATGGTAACGAGCAGCACCACAACATGTAACATTTTTCATCTAGAATCACTAGTGGAAGAGGAGAAAGAGAAAAAGAGCAACAGATCTAGTCCAGGCTATTTCCTTTGGCCAAATCGAACTTTTCTCCTCAGATTCGTTTTCCACCTCAACGGCTCACCAACAGCTCATGAAGGCAAATTGTTCCAATCTAACGGGACATTCTATCGATTACACACTTTATCATATTTTGCCTACGGAGTTTTTTGTTCTATTTGTTGGTCTCTACTAAGAAGTGAGAGTCTTGATTCCTCTCTCTCTCTCTCTCTCTCTCTCTCTCTCTCTCTCTCTCTCATCTGGCCAATACTCAATTTTACCGATGAGATTTTGTTTTTCTCTCTCTCCATCAGCTTACTTTTCCAAGGAGAACGATAGCAATATTTTTTGCGATTATGGTGTTTAGATGGAGTTGCATGAACACTGTATATATATACACACATCCTGAATGGGAAGGATTCCCATAAGTTCACTCACTTCACAAGCTAAGAATAGTGCTCAAATCAACTGCAATAAGAATAGGAAGAAGGAAGGCATAGGACAGATATAATCATGGTGATAAATTGACTTTACAAGAGTGCGAAATTGGCTCGTTTCTGGCTTCATTATTTCAGCTCAACAGATGAAATGGAACATCGCTTAATACTATACTATTCTTCATGGGAATGGGCCATCGATTAGAGAACATGCACCGAGCGTTCGAAAGCCGAAAACTCAATCTCACCAAAGAAAAAAGAGTGAAGCGAACAGAGAGATAGAGAAAAAAATCGATTCAAAGGACGCCCAAGATAATAGAGTTTATCCTGGAGGCTGATGCAACTTGATGATTGTGTTCACGATGGTAGAGAAACAGAAAGAAAGAGAGAGAGAACTTTCAGACTAGAATATACACAAGAGAATTTGAAAAATTGTCATCCAAAAATACTACTACTTGAAGCTATACTTCTTTCTTCATATATCTCTTTTGGCCATCTGCTCACAGGATAGAATGCTATTTTGTGATGAAAATTTTTGATCTATCAGAAAGAAAGTATCCACACACAATCATTGTGAAGAGTATTCTTGATTATTTGCTTCTTGAATCAGTTTTTCTCTCTCTCTCTCTCTTTCTTTCTTCCTTTCTTTCTCTCTGTTCCTTTGTCAAATGTGTGTTAACCGGAAAGAGGACTGAGGATTTCCAGCAATGGGAACATTATTTCAGATCATTGGATGCGTTTTTGATCTCATGATTGTGAATTCATGTTTCGCACGGAGAGGTTAAAGTAAACTTAGTTTTGTCCAATTCTGATCATCCGAAGAAAGGAGGAATTGTAAATAATGCATTCAAAAAAAGTGAGCACAAAAAGAGCAAAGAGTAAGCGTCTGATGAAGCATCTGAAATATTCTATTTTATTCAAATAGTATTCGCCTTGGAAATCGGAATTATGAGTTTGTAAAGTGTTTTTCAAATGTTTTCCCTTTTACATTGTCTAACTCGATTCTTTAGTTAGAAGGAAACTATTTCCATGATATCAACTGAACAGAGAATCTATTTCTTCCAGCCAATCATCTGCACAAAGTGTACTTTTCAACCTCCTCTTCTTTTTTTCATCTCTTCTCTTTTTCTCACCAGTCTTTTTGCTATTCAAAATTGATGCTTTTTGCACCTCTCTTTTTCTCTTTCTTTTTCCTTTCCTTTCCCATATATCCTTTTCTCTCTCTCTCTCTCCCTTCTTTTCTAGTTCCTTTTTTCCGCTCAACTATTTTACTTGTTTCATCGAATTTATCTACTCTTCTCACGTCAGAGGGATGCTCCAAGCTGCCAGTGTAAGAACATTCCCTTAGAAGACAGGTTCCCTTCCGAAGTATTTTTTTCATTCCTCTTTCACTCTATTTCCAACATTCATTGGTCAGCAAAACAGGAGCTATTTTTCTGGCTCGTTCATTTTGACCTCCCAAAGGAGAAGCCGAAGAAAGTAGTCCATAAGGAGTAGCGATGAAGAGCCAAGGGAGCTGTTAAATGATTCTTCTCATAATCAACATTAATGGGAATTACGATTAGCTGACTGAGATCCTCCTGAAATCTGCTTGTGCTGACAGTAAGAAAGAATTTCTCATGTCAAATCAAATCACATTTTGCTTGCATCTTCCACTTTACCTGGGATCTATCCTTAATTTTTGTTCTCTCCAGTCGATGATGTTCATGATGACCAAGAGGCTACTGGTTTAATACGATGAATTTGCTCGTGAAAGATTGCTAAAACTTGATCAAAAACGATAAAAGAAAAGAAACGATGATGATACTTGAATGGAGAGGAACAAAGCGAACCAATAATCAAAAGAATATGGATTCAAAAAGGTGAGTTAACGTGATCAATTGCTCAATGTGTTGCTTAGTACTTTTTCTCTTTCTTGAGAAAAAGCAAAGAAAAGTGAGACTTCAATCTAACTGAAAGGAAAACTTAATCATAGTCATCTGACCGATGACAATTCATCGTGTTCAAGGAGAAGAGGAGGAAAAAAGAAAGAGTTGAGCAAGTCTCATCAGTTTGGAAGAGAAAAGCATCTCACAATCGGTTGTTGGAACTGATTGTCCATGTTTCCGGGTAGCTCTCCCTCCTTCTCTCTCTCTCTCTCTCTCTCTCTCTCTCTCTCTCTCTCTCTCTCTCTCTCTCTCTCTCTTCCTCCTTCCCCACGGAGAGTTAACGTCTGTCTCTGATTGTGGACAATCGTATTTCTTGACCATTTTTCAACACATTCTCTGGGCTCCATACCACTTTGCCACCATTTTGCCACATCATCCATCTGGATCAGTCAGTATATCCCTCCTCCAAGAGCCTGATGGTGCCAATGATAATGTCTCCTAATGTTTATCCAATCGATCTTTTGTTGTTCAACCCTATTCTTTATTCCTCTGAGTTTTAGACATAGGAGAATTTCTATTCCAGCTATTTAATGGTCAAATTAAGAGAGCAGCAGCTACAGCTGAAGAAACTGGGAGAAAGAAACGGATATTTCATATAAAAACTGATATCATACAAACTTTTGTATGAAATGCCTTGTCAAGCATGGTTATTCGAATTTCCAATCCTGTGACTTGATTGATTCTCGCTATATTTTGGCATCATAGTCTTCTGTATCTGAGTCATATTCAGTTAGGTAAAATTGAACCCTATTAATTCAATATCTGTTTCTCATTATAATGTACAACCACTTTTACTTCCGGTTTCTCTATCAGCTGTCTGCTACTTGATGAAGAGGAGGAACATTTAGTGATAAAATTCTGGAAATGTTTTTCTAGAAGACCTTGACGTACATTTGTATTTCCAGAAGGGCATAAGAAGATCTGAGATAGGTTATTTCCAACTAGATTCGTACAATCGATTCCATGGGAGGGGATCATTTTGAAGGCTTTCACTGGGAGAGAAGAGAAAGACTCACTGTCGATGCTCGCAAAATATCTCAACCCTGCCAAGAACTGTACCAACATCATGAGCAACAATCGAGTTGCGTGGAGAAAAAGATTGGCTGAACCATTTGGCCATTGATTAAAATCCCATTAAGCTGAAGCCTGATTGAATGAGTCTTCAGGCCGCGTTCACTAAGCCATCAATTCAGCACCTTCAAGAAAGTTTCCACAACGAATTTTCTTTCGTGAAAAAGCAATAATTCAGCTTGTGCTTGGATGCTCAACATCGTTCAACTGAGTGAGATCGATTCTTGATCTCTATATGGGATCTCTCTCCCTTTTCCCTAAATGTTTCCAAAAGAAATGGATTAAATGAATTAGAATCCATCGGTCAAACAGGAGTGAAAGATTTTCCGATGTTTTATGGAGAGGGCTACAAATCAATTCACGAAATGAAATTCACACCTCTGATATTGTAAGCCATCTGTGAGCAATATTGAATCATGAAAAGCAATTTTGTATCATTGAATTCATCTCTAGCTTTACATTTAGTACTTTTCCGATCCAGACCTCTATTCTTGTGAGCTCAAGAGGTAAGAAGAGGAGAAAAACTAAATTCAAATTTTTAAGCTACAGCTTGAATTTGAAGAGCATATTCAACAATGAATTGAATCAATTGATATGTTCAGAGTTCTCGGATCATGAGCCGAGTCAGATCTTCTCCAATTAAATGATACTCCGATTATAGCAACTGATGAGATGGAATTTAGAAGAGAAATTTTTTTCTCAAGCTTAGGAGAGACAGAGAGAAATAAGTCACCTCAAACCTTCTATGACCCTAAAAATCCAAGCTCTCAGTCCAGTGTTTTCAGAATTTCCAATTCATACTCATATTCATACTCCTCACGTTGATTAATCAAGAGAACTGTTATCATCAATGAATCGGGAAATAGAAGTGCCATGAAGTTCTTAAATTTTTGAGCAAACAAGAAATGAATCATGCTCTATCAAAGCATCCATAAAGAGAGGAAAAAGTAGGTTCGAATGCAAGACTATAGATGAGAAAAATATGCTTAGTTTTCCCATGTTTGAGATTATTTGAGAGTAACTGGATAGTCTGCGAGCAAAAATGAATCCATCTTTTGAAGAATAATCGACAAAAATCAACCTCAAAAGGAGACATAGTTATCGTCATCATCGACACATGGACACCATCAGTTGTTGAATGTGAGATGGACACAAGACATTGAACAAAAGCCTGAAGGCAGAGAAAAGAAGGAAGCTAACGACTGAGTGGATTGTCAGCGAAAACAAACAGAAAAGTGACCAGGGAATACTGAGATCTTTGTTGTCAAAATCTTACCTCACTTCCATCCAGTGTTTCACATTCATCACGATGCTTGTATGGCAGCCAAACAATCGTCCAGACGTCTTTGAGTTATTTTCATCGACAAAAATCCATGTTCTCCATTCAATGCCTTACTGATAATAGCGATTGGCCTTTCTTTGAGCTCATTATTCCGTTTCTCACTTTGCACAATCATCTTTCTGGTGGCCGGAAATAAATTGCTTGATATTGATCCTAGCAAACAAGCCTCACTACTCTCCCTCGCTCTTCTTCTCTATCCTTTTTCATGAGGAATCATCATCATGATTTGGTTCACATTCTATTGATCTTTGAATGATATTATCCAAGACCGGACGAGAGCATAAGCAGGCTCGTCCACAAGCTTTTTGGATAATGACGCTGATTTCTTCTTTTCCGCTGTATCTTGATTGTGTAAAAGCAAACGAACTAGATTCCATCATACATTTCTTCTATTCATGTTATGGTCCAGCCTTCATCAGAGGAACTACCAATAAGATATTCGTGTAGTTGTAGATAGACATGCAAACCTTGATATTTGAGTAGATTTGAAAGGATTCTCAATGAGAGCCAAGAATAAGATTGAACCTATTTTGTTGAATTTTCTTTGACTGAAGAGATGGACATGGGCACGGAGAATCAGTTTCTATGTGATATTACTGAGACTTTCTTCATGAGAGCTGGGAAGCTTTAGAGCATAGGTATTCATTTGAATGACATCTTAAATCAATAGGACAGGATGATCTTATGACTACAAAGATTGAAAATACAGACAATGCTCATGATTGGTTGATACGAGGGTATCATCCTAGTGATAAGATTTTGAATGACTCATTGAAGATAAAGTTTCATTTTCATGATTTAGTATGAACACAAGTATGTAACTGGAATTCCGAACTTGGTAGCTCATCCGAAGTATATAAATGAGGAAAGAGTACAGAACAGTGTTGGAAATCAGATGAGTACTGATAACATGATGGTAATGAACTCTTACATCAACCAACTATCACCAATGTCGTTTGATGCAAAATACAGAGAGCATCTTGACTTTCTTGTTGGTATTATCAAAAATGATTAAAAACCACATGATGTTGGTAGAATGTTGAAAACCACAGACCATGTCCAAACAATTATCAGCTTCAGAAACGACAGTTTCATAGCCAGCCTTAGAATTCCCTCATGCTCTGAATCTGATTCCAGATGAAATTCATCGAATGAAGAGCTGGTGGATGTTTTCTTGGAAATGAACCGTTTTAAATATAACAGGAAAGGTACGTTAAAAACTCCATAACAGGAATTTTCTCATTTCTCCAGAAATTAGATGATTGAGGATCGTGTTGAGAGCAACTCATAACATAAGGCGCGCCCAAGTTAATGAGACTTCCCGACTTTATTTTAAAAGATCATGGTATAAATGACCAGTTTTGAGGGATCACTTGATGATAGTAAACGATCAGCTGAGCATCTCTTGGCCTATTTTGATTAACCCTTAATCATTTTGGCCATAGGGTTGCTGGTTTCTTGGCAAAGATACGAAAAGTTTCAATGCGTCAATAACCGATTCAACAAGTCATGATCCAACTAAATAGAGAGGTGTATTTTAGTCCTATGAAATTTTGAATATCTGAATCTCTCCCCGATTAAATTGATTGAGAATTTCCGAGGTAGCTGATCGATCACCACACTAGTTCTCGAAACTTGGACATTCAAGTAGGAATCACATTTATCACAGTGTTTAGACTTCAAGATAAATCTGAAGATATTTTCAAATGGTTCCCCTTGAGTTTGGCTATGGAGAAAAAGAAAGGGATTGGTGAGAAGAGAAATCGTTCGTAAAAAAGTGGTCACTAGCTCACTTTTCAAAAAAAAACGTCTCTTCACCTTCTATTTTTGGTCTGATATTGGAGTACTTGTTTTAGCTTTTCAACTGTTAAGTTTGAGTTTGGCAAATTCGGTTGCAACAGTGATAGCTTCAGTGACAGAAGTTACTTTGGTTCCGGATGCCTGTGCAGACTCGGGCTTTCCACCACCTTTTCCACCGATTATTCCACAGATGCTCTGGATCCATTCATTAGCTTTGAGCCCTGATTGAACTTTCGCGGGAGGAACAGAAGATAGACAAACAACTTTTTTTTCATCACAGCTTATGAAGAGTGTAGCTATGTCTGGTGAGGATGATTTGATTTGCTTAGTAGCAGCATCGAGTATCTTATTGTTACTACCAGCTTCAAGAATTGAGACAATGAAACTGTCAGCTTTGTGTTCCTCTGCGAGAGCTTTGACTTTCTCTATGCAGACACTCAGGTTGGAAGCTTTAGACGCTCGGTCAATATCATCCAAACGCTTCTTGAGTTTGTTGAGCTTGTTTCGAAGTTCTTCTTTCCTCCAGTATGAAATGCTTGACCGTGAAATTTCTTCGATCGTTTCAACAATTTGTTTCACAAGTGCTTTACGGTTCATAGTATCGTTCTCTTTGCCGACATCGCTATCGAACTTAGCAACTTTTGCGATATACAATTTAGCTTGCTCATTTGCTTTGGTAGCTGCAGGTCCAGTCAATGCAATGACTCGTCTTATTCCATTCGCTATCGCTTCTTCACTAGAAATGACAAGCTCTCCGATATGTCCGCTGCGAGTCAGATGGGTTCCTCCACAAAATTCAACGGAATTTTCTAATCCTTTTGTGCTGAGAGGATCTGCCAACAGATCGTCAACAGAAACACCAATTGACACAACCCTTACAGGGTTAGGATAAATTTCACCAAAAACTGCTCTTAATCCATTGATCTTTTTAGCTTCATCTCGAGGTGCATCTTGAGCATACACAATATCGTTCTTCACTATCACAGCATTAGAGACTTCTTCAGTTTTCTTGATTTCATCAGGAGACATTGGACCTTTCAATGAAAAATCGAAACGCAATTTATCTGGATCAACCAATGACCCCTTTTGTTCAGTGTCAACTTTGAGGACATCTCGAAGAGCAAAGTTGAGGACATGAGTTCCCGTATGATTGTTCATTATCAATCTACGCCTTGGCTCATCAATATGAAGATCCAAAACATCACCAACTTTTAAGCAGCCAGACTTGACCAAGCCAAGATGGACCACATAGCCACCCTTACATTTCACATTCATGACTTCAAACTCAACAAGGCTTTTATCTCCTCCAGAAGCTTGACACATGAAGCCAGTATCATATATCTGGCCACCAGCCTCAGCATAAAAGTTGGTTTTGTCCAAGACAACACCACACTCATTATTGGCCTCCACAGATTCAACAAATTTACCATCTTTTTTCAGGGCCAGGATTTTACCCGAACATGGAGTGAATGAATACTCTGCAACCAACTCCTCAGAGGAAGGCACATATTCATATTTTGGAAGATCATTTGTGAAAGGTATTTTTAATTCATCTTTGAGCATCGAGATGGAATGCACGTCCAATTCGTTGGGTGATTGATTGATGGAATATTTTGAGTAAGAAAGAGCCTGAGCTTCAGCTTTAGCAATCTCGTATTCAGCCATATCGATAGTGAGACCTTTTTCTTGAACCATCAAATGGGTGAGATCCAAAGGAAAACCATGAGTATCATATAATTTCCAAGCAATATCACCGGGAAAAATCTTGGTGTTCTTCAATTTACCAACCGTCCTCTCTAGTAACTTTCTTCCTTCCGATAATTTACCGAGAAACTTTTGTTCCTCATCATTAATAATATCGACCAAATTCTGAGGATCTTTTTTCATTTCAGGAAAAAAATCACCCAAAATACTGACCACAACAGGAACGAGAGATGCAAACATTCCACTTTGTGCATTGAGTTTTTCCGTACTATATCGAACAGCACGACGAAGTATACGTCGAAGAACGTAGCCACGTCCTACATTATCTGGACGGCCTCCATCTGATAATGCAATTGTTAGAGTTCGAGCATGGTCAGCAACCACTCGATAAGCCATGTCAATACCATCAACATCTTCATCACCCACTTTGCCAGTATATTGCCGACAACCGGTCCTTTGTTGAATGGCTTCGAATATTGGGGTAAATAGATCAGTATCATAGTTGGAAGGTTTGTTCTGAATGATGGAAGTTATTCTTTCGAAACCCATTCCGGTATCGATATGTTTTTCTGGCAATGGCCGTAAGGAACGATCAGGTTCTCGATTGTATTGGATGAAAACCAGGTTCCAAATTTCTAAAACGTCTGGATCATCCATGTTCACCAGTGAGGCTGCATTTCTTCCACCAATTCGATCATAATGAATCTCAGAACAAGGTCCGCATGGTCCGGTGTCACCCATTTCCCAGAAATTATCCTTCATACTTCCGGGTATGACGCGTTCAGATGGAACTCCTACCTCCTTAATCCAAATATCCTTGCATTCATTGTCAGGCTCAAGACCGGCCTCTTGTGAGCCACCAAAATAAGTAACATAAAGTTGCTCAGGATTGAGACCATACTCATTAATCAACAATTCGTAGGACCATTTACAAATTTCTCTTTTAAAATAATCGCCAAAAGACCAACAGCCGAGCATCTCGAAGAAAGTATGATGATAAACATCTTTGCCAACATCATCTAAATCGTTGTGTTTACCACCGGCACGAATACACTTTTGACTATTCACAACACGCTTCCATTTGGCTTGCTCACTGTTTGGATCAACAGTACCCAGAAAAATAGGTTTAAATTGATTCATGCCAGCATTTGCAAACAATAATGTTGGATCATCCAATGGTATTACAGATGATGATGGCACAAATTGATGTTGATATTTTTGCACAAAAAAATCAATAAATTTCTGTCTAACTTGAGCACCATTCATCTTGAATCACCACCAAGAAAATATCCTCAAAATGAAAAAATGAATGAATCAAAAATAAAAGTCACACAACAAAGTAAGGCCACAATTTGAAAGCGAAATCAAAAAGTTTAATGCATCAACATCATTAACCGGAAACACGAAATGCTTTTTTGCTCGACTTGAGCTCACAAACTGAAACTTTCAGTATGAAAGTGAGCTATCTTGGAAAAGCGCGAAAATTTGAAAAACATCCTCACTTAACGGAATAATTATGTTTACATTTGATAAACATTTGTTTTGACTGCTTGATTGATTGTGATTTTTTTTCTTTTTATTGTTTCTATTATTAATTGATTTGTGGGGTCATTTGTGGATTCCATTCTAATTGTGGTTGATTAGCTTGAAGTGGTCAAGGTAAGAGATTGTGTAAAGATTTGTTTATGTCATCTGAATGTGTGAATCTGATTTGTGGAAGTGAGTACACTCTCTAATCATGAGAGAAGGTCGATTTCTTTTGCTTATTGATAAAGAATGGAAAAAAGATACCAAAAAGCTACCATTTGAGGACATCAGTGTGCCATTGAGTGAGCTTCCTGATTCCGAATCTGAGAACGAGAATTGTTCAAAATCTCTCCGAGATCAAGAAAACAAATGGAACGATCTGGGATTGAGTCGAATATCAGCTGGAATATAGATGATGAGGAAAATGTGCGATTATCGGAAGAAATTAAGGTGGTTCTCGATAATCTGGAAAAGCAGATTAATTTTATCAAAGAATCGCTCGCAAAAATCAAATATTTAACTCAACTCAGAGCGATTAACGCTAATCATACTTCCTCAAATTTTTCGCCTACTGATTCATACTCTCAAGTCACCAATCGATTGAATGATGATTTGCTGAAAAGTTTGTCACTATGCAAGCAAAAACAGAAAGCTTTAGAGTATTTCATTCTTACCATCTCCCCTTGCCAAAAGAACACCACCTTGGTCCAGGTCCAGAAGCGAATCACCTCAGCACTTTTCGGAGACAAATGGGAGGCTGGAAAGAGGTCATCATCACTTGAGGAGCTTATTTTCATACGCTCTCTTTGGGACTCTTTCATGCATTTTGAAGGCTCATCAATACATAATCATTACATCATTCCACCGATAAATCCTAGCAAATCTTGGAAAAATTATATCGATCAGAATGAAAAAGAGAATTGACCCCTCAGTTATAAAATTTTTGAATCAATTCCAGTTCCATATTCATTACCAGATAACAATAAAAATAATGTCTCATCTCAACATCCTCTCTGAAACTTTCTTACCTGATCTAATTCGCGTATTGAGATACCGATGAGATAGCTCGTTCTTTGAGTGATTCATTTTCTAATTAAATTTTTCCTCGAATTGATAACCAAAAGACTAGAAAAAACTAGCTAGTCAAAAAGAAAGATAGGTTGCTTATAGTTAAGATATTAGAGTTCAACGCTAAGGTAACTGGTCATTCTGTTAGGCTAGAGTTGATAAAGCTGAATCAAATACATGCAAAATGTAACTGTTCATAATCGGTGAATGTTTGACTCATTAGAAAATTGAATTCAATCTCCCGAAGCAGTAGAGATTAGGATATTCTAGGAAATTTCTGCTTCGATTACTCTGTTTTGCGATTTTTGACTGCTGGGGGAATATAGTCCTAGAAATCATGAGTAGACAAAATTTTTATTAACACTTTTTTCATGAACTGAAGAATGTTTGGAGAAGAATGATGGTTAAATTGGAGCGTATATATGGTCTAATTTTGTTGATTGATTCGATTTTCGGGCAGTTCTTCAGAGAGGAAAACTTTAATCTGTTGGAGCAGCTCTTTCTTCACCTCATCAGGAACCGATTGTCTTGCTTTAGGTGTAATATTTTCAACCATTTCATCTAATTGAACGTGCTCTACTCCTTTTGTTCGGATGAATTCTTTACATAGATCCAAAACTCGATCATTAAAACCACACTCAATCAGACGAGTCTTGAGGAGTTCCTTGAGTCTTTCCTTTTCTCCTCTTTCAACCAGTTTTCTATGAGCAAGAGATCGTAACTCTTCCATCTGATTTCGTTCCATAATTGTCACCACCACCACTTGAATGTCACGAATATAAGATGCTGAGAGATGAACACACACACACAGACAGCAAGTCAAATTGATAGCAGTTGAGCAACAATTAAAAAACGAATCAATTGGCAAACACAATTTGAAACGCTCAATACACGAGGACGTTTGTTTACCCGGCAAGTGTTAATGTGATACCTCAAGAGTGCGCTACTCACTAGTGACTGCAAATTCGAGTAGAAATTAGAACTGTTCTAATATCGAACTAACGATTATTAGAACAATTCTGCGATACACATCTATTAACTTGTGAGTTGATTGATCATTTCTGTTAATCTCATCAATTAACCTATTTTTTCCATGGTAATATTGATAATGGGTACAGTAATGGTCAATTTCTATTCCTTCACAATGGTAACATTGATCAGGCTACTTACTGTGTGCTGAAGTCAATCGAATTTGGGTAACCGGCACACGACGTCCTCTTCTTCTCCTCTCTCTCTCTTTCTTTCTCTCTTTCTTTCTTTCTCTTTTCTTTTCTCTCTCTCTCTCTCTCTCTCTCTCTCTCTCTCTCTCTCTCTCTCTCTCTCTCTCTCTCTCTCTCTCTCTCTCTCTCTCTCTTCCATATCTTTTTTCCAACTTAATGTAAAGTGGCCACTTTGGTTCGCTCAAATGTAAAGAGAGAAAGCAAGTGGACATCGAAAAAGTGAATGATGATGACCGTGGCAATGATCACTTCAGCCCAACTCTGATGACCGCCAAATAATAAATTCATGAATAGAATGAATGTCCGCCACAGTTGTTGTTTGATGAGATGGAAGACTTGAATTGAAGAGGAAATCGGTTGAGATGAGGACGATCTTGATGGATCAGAACGAGCTGTTTCGTGTATGATCATGGACTGGGCCACGCTTCATTCTCTCTCAATTGGCGTTGATACTGCGTTGATGATTGCAGCTGGTCCAAGTAACGTTCATGCTCCTGCATCCGGGCTTTTATCGCCTCCTCAACCTTGTTTGTATGTGTGTGTGTGCCAATGTTTTTGGTGCCGAAAAATATTCAATCTCTAATCGAAAACTTTATCTCTTTCATCACAGTAGCTCAACCGATCGATGTGGTCGACGGAACATAGTTAATCATCATTTACACAGTGATTTTCCTTTCCAAAACATATTCTTCCTCTTCATCTTCTTGTCCGCTTCTGTGGCCACTGTAAAGAGAGGAGGACTTGTTTAACATCTTATATACAGCATCTACATTCTTCTTCCTCTCACCTCCTCTCATGGTTGCAGAAATTTTCATGCTCGTGATTCAGGAATGGTAACTTATTTTGGATGTCACAGTCAACTTTTTTCACCCGGCTCATGGCCCAACAGATCTGATATCTTTTCGCTCATCTTCATCTTCATCTTCTGGGTGCATAAGTGTTTTCTTTGCGACTTTTTTCTCATCTCCTCATCTTTCCCCTTTTCTTCTCATTCTTCTTATGCATATCCAGCAAGAAATACTACATCTTAACAGTGGAATCAACTTGCCCACGAAGCAACGATGCCGCTGCTCATCCTGCTGAGCTATCATTAACACTTGTTCTAATCATCATCTCCACTGGCTCACTCACACCCTATTCGAGCATCTCTCTCGGAATATTTTCATCACTGATTTTCACCACTAGCCTGGTCGACCGTTGCTTTGATCATCAATTATTATTCACTCTCTTTCTCTCCCTTTCTTTCCATCTCCTCTTTCACCCAAATTATCATGCCTCCTCGTTTAGTGACTCTATTACTTTTATCCGCCAGTGCATGTTTATTATTCTTGGTGATTATTCTCATCAGCTATCTAATTTACCCGCAAAAAATCGAAGACATCTCATCACCAGCAAGTGATCCACTATTTCTTTCACGCTTCTCATGGAATCGACTGGAAGAAGTAGATGATACATCACTCGCATCATCTCCATCTCCATCTTCATCTCCATCCCCGTCATCATCATCTCCAGCATCTTCCTCTCCACCTTCATCCACTATCAGCTCTATTCTTTTGCCCATCACCACTGTCAGCCCGGTGAACACAAGCCGTCAAGTTGAAGAGATATGGTCTGAATGTGCTCGATGTCCGAATAGAACTTATGTCGATTATCTATGCGAAAACAAGTTCGTGATGGTCGTGAACTTTACTAGTTTGAAGTCTTCCGATCGAAGTGGTGATACTTACAGAATAAATATCATCAAAACATTTAAGCGGTCACTTTTGTTCATTATCGTGATGAGAAGTGGCAAAGTTACTCTACAGTCTCCACCGAGCTGTTCGAGACCGCTAATCACTCTCAATCGAAGCTATTTGATCACCGGTCGAGTGAAAGGACTGGACATCATACTAGACTCATGTGATCTTGCACTGGATTGGCAAAAGATGGATCCTGTACAGCAGGATGGCGTGGACAAGTTTTTTGCAACATCCAAGGGAAAGTGTCCATAGAGTATCATTGAACTTGTATAAATGTGGTGAACAATGTTTTGCCTAAGGTTCCCGATTATATATGTGAATAATTTCACACTTATAACAACATTTTTCACATTTTTCGTCTTCAACCTTCGATGTGAAAACTTTCGGACTTATCTTTTCTTCTCATCTTCTTAACAAACTTTTCCTCTCTCTCTCTCTCTCTCTCTCTCTCTCTCTCTTTCTCTCTTTTTCTCTCTATTCCAAATCTCTTTGCATAATCTTTGTGTATTTATGAGTAAATATATATTCTTTTCGCCCTTGCATGCTTTTTCACTTACCTGCGAAAAAAAATAATATTGTTGTTTTTTTCCAAACTTGTTGTTGTTACCTCTCATGATTATAACCGGTTCTTGGGCCGATCGATGCCCACCGATTATAATGCGTAAATAGCATATCAAATGGTCAACTTGGACTGGTCAACCCTCTTCCACCACTCTTCCACCACTCTTCCCCCTCCTTCATCCCAGTTTTCCAAGAAAATCAGAGTATTCCCTCAGAATTGCCATCCCATTCCATCCCATTCCATTCCATGACATGTATGGACTCTTGACCAAAATGTCAAAGTCTGCTTCAAGTCCACGTCCTGGTGTAGAGCGGTCAGTGGACCGGTCACACTACCTTCCTTGATCACAAAACGTGATTGAACTGGGAAGGTCGTGATACTAACAGGGGAGGTAGATATTTATTTATGTGTATATGAGAGTAGATAATAAGGCAGAGTAAAAGAGATGATGAACACCATGGATGTGGTGAGAAAGGATGCAATTCCTCGGGCGCGAAAAGATGAACACAACTTCTCAAGGTTTTCTCGCTCATGGTGCAAGTGCGTGTCTTGTTATCATCCATGAATGTTTTGAATTCTAAATTATGATTTTTTTTTCTACTCATGCTGAGAGAATGAGAGAGATCCTTCTCATATCACTAACACAATATGAGTGGAATACTTGGTTAAGTCTCCAGAAAACTTTATAGCCAAGATAGTCAACTAATTTCACTCTCTCCCTCTCTCTTCTTTCCATCTTCACACTCTGGCTTGCTTCTTTGACCACAAGTGACGCAATACAGCTTATTATTCTGCTTCTGGCTGTTTTTCAACAAGAACGTGCCGTACTGAAATCATACCATTTTTATGCAATAATATCTGATTCATCAGTGAATATTTGATAAGGCTGTACAAGGTATCATTCGAAATCTGAGTCAGATGAATAAGCTGCTGGATTCAGTTTTCTTCAAGAGTGAAATGAGTGAGTTTTGCACCGGACTTGAATTGCAAACATCAAAAGTATTTGATTCTGGTTGTTTCCGAATTTCTCTCTCTCTCTCTCTCTCTCTCTCTCTCTCTCTCTCTCTCTCTTT
>QZCP01000468.1:200283-227389 GCA_003956705.1 Brevipalpus yothersi | reverse complement strand
CTTTCTTTTTTTCTTTATTCTTGAGATGTTCTGGATCATAAAACTTGTAACCAGCCCAGCCAGCATACAAAACTGATCAGTTTCACTAAGAATTTATATCCTCAGCAACTTCCGTTATAATTCATTCTCTTCCTCTCTATCTCTTCGCCTCTAATTCCTCATTTCTTATTAATCGTAGCACGTTCATGCTGACATTATCGATTGAAAATTGATTGAACAATCCCTCATCTCTTAATCCTTTTCATCCACTCTTGTTGTGATCCTTTGCTAACTCAGCATAACGATTGAATGTGAAGATTATAAGAATGGAATGAGAAGCAAAGTAGCAAAGAGAGAGAGAGAGAGAGAGAGAGAGAGAGAGAGAGAGAGAGAGAAAGAGATGAGCTTGAAAGAATGGCCACGTTCAGATGCGGAACTCATTTACTTTCACTTTCTCAAGCCATCATGTATTTTCAGTCCCTTATTGTCACTAGAAGCTGTATGAACCCAGTCTCAATCAGAGTGTCTGGAATGCTGATCATGGTGTCCTTTTCAAAATCAAATGAACAGCTATGATGGTTGACCATTCAACTGTTGGCTTCATCGCGTTTGTCTGAATTCCGATCGCTATTTGAGAACCCCCATTGAATTGTGATTTCATTCTCCGACTATGATTGATAGAGATTTGCATAAATTAGCACAGTTGACTGAATTGTCAGTGGCAGGAAAAATAGGCAAACAGAATCATTAATGTGTAATCATGACTTGAACGCCGGTCATAATCGCAATGATTATCACATCAGCAATGATAGCTTGACTGGACATTGTTTGCTCTATCTTTTCCAGATCGTCCACTATTCGCTCTTGTGAATGCGTGTTTTTAAGTGAGAGGTATAAAATGATTCATGTGAGACTGGATTAAATTTTGAAAATTATTGTATGACTCGATGTAAATGATTTGCGCAAAGTTGACCAAAACCACCTCATTTGCGGTAGCAAATCCACTACACCAATTCAACTGGGCTGTATAAGAGATGTGGGTTGTGGTCATAATTGTATATACGAGATCGTTGGCATTGGACATAAGTGTGGTCATGGTTGATAATGAATATACACGAACTGATCTGGAAGGTTGATCCACTCATCAATACTGGTCTTTAGTTTCTTCAATCAGAACGATGAATGAAGATGAATGGAGGGTCTCTTAAAAACTTACCTTTCTCTCTCTCTCTCTCTCTCTCTCTCTCTCTCTCTCTCTTAATTTACCTATCTTCTGGTATGATTGGCTATCTTTCTCGATCTCAGCTCAATTGATTCGTTTTGCATGACAAGATTTGATTATCTTATCCAGCTTTTCAGTAGATAAACTAAAGGGATTGAATTAAAATGAACTCAATTTGATCGCTCTTCACTCACAATTGCTTCTCAGGCTATCTCATCTTTTTTACTTCTTTTCAAAAACATTGAGCTCGCTTGAAAACGATAGAAGAATAATGGTGCTCAGATGCGATCTTGTTGAGCGTTTCCAAATGTTCAATGAACGTATGCAGAGAATGGCATTGATTCATAATGCTACTGACTTACAATTGAGGAACATTGTTCTCGTGTAAAAGATCTCTATCAAAATTAGCCTGTTATTGCGTAATGGCAACATTTAGAGTTCAATCTGAAAGTGTATGTGTGTGTGTGTGTATAAATATATAAGCTGGAGAAGAAGAAGAGGAAAAAGTTTATCATGGAAGAAGAGTTTGAACATTAACTGATGAAGGATTGATAGCCTTGTGGATGAAGAAAAGATGGCAACATTGAGCAAAACAATAGATTTTCTGATTGAATCACAATAATTGAGAATATTGGGAAGAAAAGTTGATGCTTAAGATTTTCTTCCTTCAATACACAAGCAATATAAACGACGTCAAACTTTTTTTCCTCTCTTTTCTCTCTTATCTCCTCCTGATACCAATTCAGTCATCGATCGTCAATCAATATCGATATATTCTGTCTCTATCAGATGATGTGTATGTGATTTGATTCAGGAGAAAAGATTAAATCATCGTTACGATATGCACGCCCGATAATAGAAGGCGAATATTGAGACTGACTGGACGTTTATGAGTTCCAAAAATGATAGAAGGCCATTTTTTCCGTCCCAAAATTAACTGCATCTTTGATATTAGTTGGAAGCGAAATTTTTTCTTCCCTCTTTTTCTTCACGAAATCAGAGATCAAGTGACCTCGAATTTTGTTGTAAGATATCTTCATTAAAGTTCTGAAGCCAAACTGAGCAAAAAGAATCGTCTAATTGGAAGCCTCTCAATGTGTTATTTTTTCACTTAGAAAATGACACATGAAAAAAAAGATGAAGAAAAAAATCTGGTAACTCTGGTAAGGTCTGAAGTTTCAATGGATCTTCGTGCAACTTGTACACAATGGGTGACAAGAAAAATAACACAGTTTGACATCAAAGAAAGACAATTACACAGTGATTTTTGGAAATGATTAAAGAGCGCAAAAAGGTTGACAGCTTTCTTAGTTTCATTTGATGAAGATTTTGATTGTTTTTCTCCACATTTGAACAACTCAACTGTTGCTCAACTTTCTTTGGGGTAGCCATAATGTGAGATCATTTTGATTGAACCATAGTAGTTGAGGCATCTTTTCCACTTCTATTGAATAACATCAATAATTGTATGTCAATCATATCCAAGAAAAATGCTATTGTTAATACTTTAGCCCAACACCTGAACATTCTTGCGATACATTCATACTCCAATGGAGTGGTTAACAGTTACAAAGCATACTTTTTCGTTGCTAAGGGCTGATTGAACAAATATCTAGAATCGCATTGATTCATGAAACATGAACGGATCTCTCTTGTGAGGAGAAAATTTCTATCAACTAGAAAGAATTTTAGATATTTTCACTCAAGAGTGAACCAAGGAGAAAGAACCTGAATGCTCACTTATGGATTATTTCTAGTTTTTCTATGGAACTAAAAACTGATTGACATGAAACTTATTTGTGAAATATTTTTGATTCTGTTCAAGTAAGTGTATTAGTTGGATAGTGAAAAGAAAGTGAATTTTGGGCGAATACTCAAGGTCATAGGGACACAAATGACTGAGGATGAGCGTTGCAATTACGGTCCTTCAAAGTCCTAGGAAAACAGTGAAAAGTATTATTTTTCAATAATAGTAGCTTTTTTCTTAGAATAGGATATCTATCCTCAAATATTGGCCTTGAGTTTAATTAAGATAACTCTAGATTCTTTAAATTGTCATTTTGTCTGCAAAAATAGACTGTTAATATGGCGAGAAAACCATGAGGGCAATCAAACTTAGATTAGTAATATTTGTAAGAAATATGTAAACCAGTACATTTTTGATTGAACCAACATTTAATGAAAACTACTGCAATTCGTCCCAAAAAATTAACAGCGTTATTGTCAATCATCTTATGAAGTCATATGTGCACATGGCATAACAGTATAATAAGGGGGTTATAAGGGTAGGACTTTTTTCTGCTAGTTTTTCTCCCTAGCTTAGTTGAAACAAAAGTGCATAACCACACAGTGGGCCGATTAGTAATCTTGAAAAATGTGGTAAAATTTTTAGATATTTGATTTATTGAGGTATTAATCTATCAAAGTTTTTTGCCCTCAAAGTTCCAGATTCTCATGCTGATGTGATTGAAAGTTTCGACAAACTGACAGTGAAAAAATAAATTTTGAAGAAGATCCAGTATCTACAAGATGGGATATATTAGAAAGAACGTTTCTGCGAGAATTGAAGAGACTGACAAAATTATTTGACAAAAAATCTTCAGAAACTAGTGCAAGAGATCTCGAACGAGCCCTTCATGAGCAGTTGGCTATTTGTGAAAAATTTGACCATGAAATCTGAGAACCAAACAACAAGCCTTTTTATTCTCCTCATACTAATCATGCATCTTTTTCAAATTCTATTCCATCAATAATCTCACATGGATCACATTAAAGAAAAAGTTCTTCCATTGATCCTTCAAAGTCTAACATTTGAACAGTCTTACGACACACACTATCAGACAGTTAGCAGTGACAAAGCATTCTACCTTTTTCTCAACTTCCAAGTGCTGATAGAAACCTAAAAATTATTTTTTATTTATTATGGAATGAACTTCTGTAGGAAATAGCACCAGAAGTGGAGAGTGCCTCACCAAAAACGGAATATTTGGGATGTCCTTTCCTCGCCTTTTTACCATCAACTTCAGAGAACATTACTCCTTGTCATACTGAAAATGTTTCCCACAGTAAGCAATTGCGTTGCGTAGTTAAAGAGTTCAGAAATTAGATTAATCATTCATCTCGCTTCAGAAGTACTTTTCCTTGATTTATAACATCCATATAGCCCCTTCACCATGATCACCCAGTTAGGATCAGCAAGACAGGGACATTTTGGGGGATAGTCGTAATGCCAATATGCTGGATGCCTAAGTTTCTCGTTTTCTGGGAATAATGGCTAAATTGAATAAAATGTTCTTTGTTTTTGTTCTCCTCCTAAATACACATCTCACCTGGTTCATTAGAGGCCTCACATTCAACAAGATTATGAACTGGTATGGAGAGAACCAGTGTCCACTAGAGGGATTAATCAAGAATAATTTCCTTTTTAAAAAGGAAATCATCTAAGAGTGTCTTGGAAATAGCCCCTTAAATTGAGCTCAAATACAATGCTACTTGTTAGGTACGAAAAATTTAGCAATAAAATCTAAGAATTGATAAAAAAAGGCTTTCTATTTTTTCCTCGAATTTTTGAGAATTTTTGTTATTTCTGATTTGATTTCCCTTTCGATAAAATCCATTTTACATGATCAAGTTGCTTTTTTACTGTGCACTTCAATTCCGGTTCGCATTCTTTCCAAATTCGAGCCTCTCAAAATTCTCTCTTTTTCAGGCTTAAGGATTGCTATTTACGATTCTCCATGCATCAGTTTCTCTGAAAAAAATTGGTTCGTAATCGAAAATGCTAGAGATATGGTGTTTTGAACTCATATTAATTATATATGATACTTTCAGATAAGAAATGTGAGAAGTGAATTTTTGAGGCTATATCCAATTCATATTCCAACTTACTGGATCTATGCGAGGATGAGACCCCTCAAAAAATAGAAAAGTCGCTCAAAACATGTTTTTTCTCATAATATTTGGCAACAAGAATAAGACCTGGGCTCTTATTCTCGAATAATTGTTTGCAAGAGCAAGTTACCTGATGAACTCGATCACTTAATCATCACAGATGTACTAGACAGTCATGAATGCAACTCAAAAAATCAAATTTCTCCTTCAATAATGAGTTTTCATCGAACTCCCGGTAAGGGACTTATTCTCATATAAAAATACTTCATGCGAAAATAAGGGTTCTATTCTCGTTAGGCTCTTATCCTCGCATAAGTCCGGTATTTTTGTTTTTTTTACTGTTAAGCGATTACATGAAAATATTTCAATTTTTGACTCCTCAATATATTGAGTTGAAAATCTGTGCCAAACTTTTGTGGTTTCACAAACTGAGAAGGTTTCATAGGAGAAAACCATTTTTGAGCAGAAAAATTCAAGAATTCAGGATTCAAGAATATTCAAAAAATTCTACAGATATTTGCAACCTTTCATAAGATTATTCTGCAAATGAAAAGAACCATTATTCTTTGGTATTGTATGAATTCGCATTTATCTTCTGAGTCTCTGATGGCCTGTGAGAAAGAATTTTGAAGAAAAAAGAAATTCATCATATCACAAAATAGCAAACTTTGTATGCATTACATTCTCAAAGAGATTTTCAATTTAGTCATCTGCAGCTCTTGAAAAATGGCCTTAGGTAGACTGAAAATATGGGCCTTCTCTTATTCTTCCTACCCATTTTCCTTTTTTCCTCAGATATTCCAACTCTCGGTGGACAAAAAGGCGCACCACAGTTTTCCATACTAACTCCAGTAATTGTGACTGGTGGTAAAATGAAATTCTATGTTCTACTAACTTGATGGACATAATTCACACCATATTTCTTTCACCTGTCAATATTCAGTGTTGATTCCCACTATTATCATTGAAAGATACTAGTTGAGAACACTTTAGGTGAACTATGTTTATCAAATCTACTCTTCCAGCCCTATTACATGACAAAGCCATCATTTTCAAATTCATTTCGAAGTGTTACTTCATGATTATACTTATGACAATATCAGACATCGAACACAAAATAACCATCAGTGAAAGAACATCACTAATAGCTCGACAATGAACCTAAAAAGAATCATTACCGATCCATATTAAGGTAGACCATTGACTGTGATCATGGATTATAACGCACGAGATCACAAAGTTATGTGCATTAGACAATCGATAATCACGATCGATGAGAGAATTTCAATTCGATAAAAATTAGCAGAATTCAAAATGAGCTCACCGATGTCTATGATGTTCATTTTGGAGATTTTTCATAGGCTATGAGAATGTATGATATGTACCTCAGTTGCTAATGGATAGCTGAAAAAATTTTCTCTCACGTTCTCTCTTAATTTTGGGAAATTCTGAAGAGTAAGTTCCCTCTGAAGTCAATCCAACGAATTTGATGATTTTTGGAGAATCTGGCATTGATCAGATGGGTGATGGTAAGATTTCAGGTTATTGGCCTACTTTTTACACAAATACTGTGTATACCATAACGATACTATCATGATAGCTTTTGGTTGAATTTTGAGCTGATATTACCCACCTAATGGTTCATGCTTAGTTGATTTTTTCATTCTCTTGAGGCTTCATTCATTCAGAGAATGAACACTTTTAGATGATGAAGACAAAAAATTATAAGATTACGCGAAATACTGTCAATCATAATCAGTTTTAAGCCTGAAGAAATATGAGAAAAATTTTTCTTCGAAATCAATTTACACTTATTCTCACATACATACAGACACATGCATACACACATGGGAGAACTCCAAAACTTCTCAGCCTAAGGCGATCATCATCATATCTCCTCTCTTGTTTTACAATATGATCCAAGTAACTAATCTACTTGACATTGTCCACATTAATTCAAGACATGCACTACACTGTAGAAATATTTTATCCTTCACTCTCACTTCTTATTGAATTCTGTTTCTAGAGTCCATTAGTAAATCCTTTTATTTTGGGCACATTTTGATCGTCATTTTGGATCCCTAAAGAGGAAAAGATAGACATCATTCCATTCAATGGTTTGCTGTATGCTTCTTGTTTGCATGTATCTATTGGGTTTTGAAAGAGTTTCCATCATAAAAGGATACTTCGTTTCAAGGAATATAATATTCTCTCTTCATTCAACTGGTTTTCGATGTCTTCTCGTAGCCACCCATATTACAATTTTCAATGGAATCATCCATGCTTTTGTGTACACAATATATTGGATGAATAGCTTTCTTACAATAGTTCAGTGAATCCATTTACATGGGGATAATATTTGAATTTCTTACCTAAAGACCCTTTTTCCCATGATGTGAACACCAATATGGGAATCTCTCAATGTGCATGCTGTGTCTCGGATGAGTATACAGCTGGAAAGGTCAAATCAGAGGAAAAGTAAAAGGATGGAGACTAGAGGATGGAGATTGTAAAAATCAGTTTTTCGTTACATCAAATCATTGGAATTTGAGGTTCATTAAATCACAAGAAAACATGATCTCTCTCTCTCTCTCTCTCTTTAGCCCTCGCTCTTTTACCAATCAATTACAAGTTTCCTCATGTCATGCGAGGGGCTTATTCTTCCATAGATTAAGTTTGTTAGGCAATAGCACAAAGATAAAAAGTAGAAAACTAATTGGTGAATTTTCATGTGAATCTAGTGAAATGAGCTTCTTTTTTCCTTATTCCACTACTTTTTCTTCCAAGTAAGTGTGTGTATGTGTCTGTGTGTATTCATGATATTTGAACACTATGCACACAGACATGGAAAGTTTATTTGCTTAAATTCTTTTACTAGAAAATTTCCATGAAACGGATTTTTCGCTTTGTTTTCTCGGAAAACTGAACATCATTAGTTGACTGTTGGATAGAAAGACTAGGCGAAAGAAGCTTTTTTTCCTTCTTACTACTTCTCTATACCTCTCTCATGACAGTCCCGAGTGAGTAGCCTTAGTATCAATATTAGCACAACTCATGAATCTCATTGCGAAAAGATAGTAGCAGAAGCTTTTTTTCCTCCTTTCACTTCTATCCATCATGATTGGTCCTTCGATTAAGAAGAATTGTGAGACCAATGATCTCGAGCCTTTCTTCTCTTTTTCTCTTTTCTCTCTCTCTCTCTCCCTCTCTCTTCTTTCTCTCCTCTTTCGGTCTCTGATGATGTATTGTTTTGTTTCGACAACCTCTTTTCCTGTACTTCCACTTGTTTTCTGAGCCTTGAAATTGGTGGCCATGGAAAAAAATGTTGTCACAGCTCCACAGGTGCTCATGCTTACCATGGAGTGAAAACCATCCAGAATTGCGCAGCTCACCACTGGAATAACAGAGAATCCAGAGAATACTGGACATACAGACACACATGGAGAGAAAAAGGGAGAAATATTTGAATTAAACTGGATTCCATGGGAAATGAATTGGAAGCTTTATTGTTCATTCTCATAGGAGATTGGAGATTGAACTTGGAATAGAAATGATTGTTATGTTGCCCAGCAGTCATAAGAATGAATCCATGTGCTAGCCCCTATTGTATGCTTGTGGATGTAACAGAATTCACGCAATCATCGCTCAAGAGTCTTTCTCAATTCAACCAGAACCAGTTCCATCAATAAGATCTCTCTCAAAAGACAAATTTTTCCAAAAGCCTGAGAGAACACATCTGGGAATATTGTAGTAAGAGAAAGATAGAGTTTTTCAGACTTCATGAGTGTATGAAGAGTAGTTTTCTGCAAATCAAGCGGTTGAGAATCAGTACTTTTTATTCTCTTTGCGATTCTGTTACTGCTTTCTCGTTTTTCTCTTTCAACCTCTGTCAGTGAGATATTTACCATGGCAAATAATCGTTCGTTTTCTATCTCTCCCCCAATTTGATGCTTCTCCTCATCTTCACATAAAAGTCGATCAATCTTCTTCACAATGAGTTTCCCTCGTGTCTTCACTCATTTTCTTCAACCAACCAGTAGCTCTTTCCATTCACACACACATACACACACACACACATTGAGCCATGGTTTTGCCTACTTTTTTTACGGTGAACTATGTACATGATCATTTGTGATCGGGTCCAGATAGAGTAATGAAAGTTAGCATCGTTTGAGACTATGTCGACTTAAATGTTCTTCCCTTCTCTGCCTCTGTCCTTCTACCTTTTGGGAAAAAAGAAAATTAAGCAATCTGAACGATAAAGATAATAGTAGATTCTACAGTTGTTTTCAAAATTATTGAAACCGCATAGAATTTTTTCTGCTGACTGGATCCAGCTCTACTTTCATCTATTCAAATTTCTTCCCCTCAGATCAAAAAAGGAGAAAATTCAGGCATCCCCCCCAACAATTGACTCATTAACATCAAAATGAGTGAAAAAAGCTCAAATTCTAACCAATCAGAACATGGTTGATATTACACCAAAAAATCGAACTTATCACTCTTATGGAATGTCAGAAATTTGAATAGTTAAGAGCGGAGCTGGATCTAGACTGCCGAAAAAATTTTATGCTGTTTCAATGATTTTGGAAACAACTGTATCTAACATCCAGCAACGTGACCATCTGACAGTATTCCTCTACCCTTAATCGGGAATATATATAAACTTACAATGGAAGAGAGAGAGAGAGAGAGAGAGAGAGAGAGAAAGGTTCCGATCGATTGATGGTACTTCCACTGGTAGCAACCTTTGCTCCTTCCTCTTCCTCTTTTTCCGAAAAATACTTGGGCCGCGTGGCTGAAAAAATAATATTCCTCTTTTCTCTCTCTCTCTCTCTTTCTCTCTTTCTCTCTCTATTCCTCTCTTTATAATACTGAATAGTGCGTTGCAATGGAAACAGAAAGTAACACTGGATATTTTGATAGTCTCTGAACTTATGAGAGGGAGTCCTAAAGGGAAAGAACTGCTTTATTTTTACATTTTTCTCTCATGGAAACTTGGATTCTTCACATTTTGTCTTCTCACTCTATCTTTCTCAAGTACCTATCCTCTCAACTATCTGGTGAGTTGAGAGATCGATGAATAATCTCATCTGTCAGGATGGATACAACAGCAGATGCTCGATGATCTGATATGGAGCAGCTTGAACTTATAGCTGAGTGAGAAAGAAAATGTTGCTCCGAGAATTTAATAGATTACCATCATCTGTTGAGTAAGAAATCATTTTTTCACTTAACTAGACGACTCATATAGCATTAATCATTTATCTCATTGATATTTCCCATTTCTATGATTTTCATTTATTACAACTTGTTGTGGCTGATAATCCTAGATTGAATTAAATCTCTGATTCATGAGCTAAGACCACTGTAATGCTATTTTTTGTTGACCCTATCTCTTTACAAAGCAACTTGATGATATTGAGAATTCCCTTTCCATCATGTTTTACTTCTCTCATCAGCTTGAGGCTGGATTATCTCAAGGCTCAGGAAATAATTTGCACCTTGAGTTTCCTTTCTCTGGTTGACATGAGGCAACATTAGCCCTTCTATTTCTATACGCTTGATTTTCATTTTGTCAATGAAAGTGCTCGAAGGTTAACGTACTTGAGGCTTCACAACCTCTACACTCGATCATCATCAGTTGAGAGAGAGAGAGAGAGAGAGAGAGAGAGAGAGAGAGAGAGAATCTTGAAATGAATGTCGAATTGAGTGCTGATTGATTTGATCGATGTTTGTGTATCGAAAATGTAGAAGTGAGAAGATGGTAAAGAGTAGAGGTACTTTCACCCTGGTGCTTCGAAGGTGACATCCATCAAGAACAAAATGAAGCGGAAGGTGAATGTAGCGCGGTAACTTCATTTGGTTACCGAAACGTGTAAGGACTAGTAATACTTCACATTTCTAGTACAACTACTACTACTATCAGCCATTATTCTCCTTGCTAGTAAGTAAAACATCCAGGTAAACCAATGCATGTCGATTGAATAACTTATGTATCAATGTTCTGGATTGTTTTTTCAGTATTTTCTCTCTCTCTCTCTCTCTCTCTCTCTCTTCAATCATGTCATGTTCATTGAGCAGTCCATGGAGTCTTCCAAGCCAGAGTACTCTTATTCTTTCCCTTTTTCACACTCCTTTCTTCCACATGAACATGTCCTGCATCCATACTCTCTGGTTGAAACGCAGTTCATGCGTATACAGTGGATTCTGAATTGCTCCCTTCTTCTTTACTCTACCTTCTTTTCTCTTTTTCTACGGTGAATATAATCTGATCAGAATAGAGGAAGTGCGAGAATGTCTTTCATGATCATGCTCCATGAACATCATTTGCCTGCATGTGAGGTATTCACAGGGTGAGATAGAAAGAGAGAGAGAGAGAGAGAGAAAGGAGCTCGTGTTTTGAGCCGAATTCTTGAGTTGTCAATGGAGGAGAACAGAGAGCGAGTGTACATTTCCAATGGTTATTCTTGCATCCTGGATGCTCCATAGTGAAGTGTGTGTATTCCACATAAACGGTTCAAAAATGAATAATCATAGTCGAAATTTATCTCTCTTTATTATGCCCTAAAGTGACAGTGACTGATATATATGTGTGTGTGTTTGTCAAGATCATTGAATGAAAAAAATACGATTTATATATGCTCATCTTGTTAACGCTTCAAGCTTACTCTCTGTGTATTGCTCTCTTGCAACATAACGGTAAATGTGTGTGTATGTGTGGCTGTATATACCAGTGATTTGTGATTGAAAAAAGAGAGAAAGTGTGAAAGAGTTGAATAGCCCCATGTGAACATAGTCTCCTTCTGTTTTGAACACACATATTCGCGACTTTTTGGTTGTGAAAACTCAAGTAATAACATCTTATATGAATATACATTCGATTTTATACTCAAATTTTTACACATATATGAGATTAATTTAATTTTTCGCGGAAAGGATTATGTTAGCTCAAATCTGCAAGTCTCCATCATTTCACCCAATTTACCTTCATGATCATCAAATTTTCCCGTGGCTTACGATAAGCCATTAGTTTTTCTTTGTGTCTTCATTCATTGTTCATGATATATAGTGAATCATGTTTGATGCAGATGATGAAGAACCTGAAAGCCCAGCTCTCCAGCGTCAGGTGAGTCTAATGCTTTTTACCATCATTCACGTAAGATTGAGTCAGAGATCAAATCTAATTAGGACCCCTGATGCTTACTATGGAATTCAAAAAAGCCGTCACAATTGTCACAGGTGGACATATTCTGCTGAGCCAATCAAAGAAGAAATGTCTCGCTTTCTCTTCCTGAGTAGGTGTTTAGTCCACAAAGAGCAAAAAAAAGAATGTCACTTGTCAAAATGATGATCATCATGATCTGTTTTCATGAATGTACTAGGGAGGTGTTAGAAGATAGAGTAGGAGGATTAGAAATTCTTCAATTGAATAACATCCATAATAACGATCCACCATCATTCCAGTCATCCTTCCATGCATACCATAGCTGTCAGGTCAGGATGTCTCTAGGGTTATCAAGAAAAATCTTATTTATGATAAAATAAATAAGATCAAGATGAAAATTCTTGAGAAAAATATTGAAAACAAACCAATCAAATTTTTTCCCAACAGTGGTCTGGTCGTCGAACCAGTAGCGGTAGTAAGGTCATTGAGAGACCTGTACGTAGCTATTCTTATAAACGAAGAGAAAGATATTCACTTCGAGTGCCCAAAACTCAATTCGTTTCTCGAGAATATCCACGATCGATGGAATCCATCGATGATTGGTCATTGTATCGTCCTCGTGGCTCTCCAATGCAGCACACTGCTTCAGGTACATTGGCCACAAGTCCCCAGCCCAATAGTGAGCCTCGTGGAGCTCGTCGAGTTCAAAGTTTTCGATGTACTTCCAAGGGTGGTGTAGTGAAGATGGGAGACTTTTTTTTGGGTAACGTTTCACCAAACAATATTCTCTGTAAAGCTGAAGATCACTCATCCACTTCCATGGGTCATTCATATCATAATACACATCAACCAGATCAATCATCGGGCTCACTAGCGGCCACACGAGGTTCACCGACATGTTCTGTTAAAAGCTCATTGAGTTCAGATTCAAAGACTTTTCGTGTCTTTGTTACTGGTTACAAAAACGTTGGTAAACATCGATTGGTGAGTGCGTGTCTAGGAACCAGAAGTGGTCCTCGAGATGAATCCAAAACAACTATTCTCATTGACTTTGAGCAATTCAATATAAGTTTTCAAATTCTGGAGAAGCTGGAAGATGCTGATGAAATTTCCAATGAATCTCTCACTAGCCAATCTTTGGTGAGTATTTTTTGTATAATTAATCTGCGACTACTGAATGTCTATTATTCTCTTCCTGTAATTTTTCTTGTCCATTGCACAAGGTATGTAGAGCTTATACTCTCATCTTGTGCCTGATTTTATGGCAATCTTTTCTCTAACCCTGGAGTTATGACACGCGATCTTACTTGTTAAGCTAAGAATATGGTAGCCTTAGGATCTTTTATCTTGCAAGATGATGAATTCCTGAAAATGAATCCTGGGCACTGTTATTCTCCTGGATTGTCATCGTCAATACAATCTAGAGAGCTTTACCAATACAAACATTAGAATCAACGTTCGCGCCCTGAGCTATATGAGTGTAGGAATTTCTTTTTCTTTTTTCATTGGATTTCTTCTATCTCTCTCCTAGAGGCGTCCTATTCCTACTATCCACGACAAAAACTTGGAAATTTGCTGCTATTTGATACCAGTATACTTGCATGATGACTCAAAACTCATCTAATATCCTCCAGGATTCATCAGAGTGTCTTTCCTTTATAAGGCGAATTGATGTATATCGTGGAGGACTATCATAGGGTCATGATGAAACGGGCGAGTCTCGAAATCAAGCCAAAATTTTTTATTGGCTATCAAGATGAGCAAGCTCCCTAATCATAGGAATCGTGGGGTAATGAAGAGAATGAAGAACAAGACTGATGAGAGGGCATCGTCTGGGCTCTGGATTCAACTCCAGATCTGAAATTTAATCAGAATGATTTGCATTTATTATTATTCTTAGGTCAATCATGAATCGAATTTTTTCGAAGCTCTTCTCGAGACCCAATTCTGACCCAATTTTCTTGAGTTTCGATAGAAGTGACACTGTTGCTTAATAGGAAATGAATTCTTGAAAAAATCAAACTATAATTGAGTTGATATCAGGAAAGGTTTTTCGTCTCTTTTCCTGGTAAGAATCGACATCACCATTGAATCTTGTGATTTAACCATCCTAATTGAAATGCTGATTAGATAGGCTCATGGAAACCTAGAAAGCTTTCAGCTTTGATGAGAAGCTCATTTGCATGGATATTGAACAGCGCTCCATATCATGACTCTGTGTGGGAGGCTTATCATGAAAAGAACTCAATCTATGATGGTAGTGGTCAGATAATAAAGTTCAATCGATCTGAAAGTTATACTGAATTAACTTGTGGAGCTTCGATAGATTCTTCTAGCGTTGACTTTTGGTTTTTTTCCAGTCATGAACTGGAAAGAGCAATCAGTTTTCTTTCTGTCTATTGCTACTTTGATTGGAAGTCTCCTAACTCATTCAAGATAAGCATCAGTATTCCTGATTCCTTTGCTTTGTCAATCTGTCTTCTCTCCTTGGGCTGGGCGAACGCATTTCTTGTGGTCATTCAACCAATATCAGGAATTCCAATTAAAGAGCCCACCATAAATACAAAATCTAATGCTATAACATCCTTTCAGGTTGATTGAATTGTGTAAGTGTAGGATCAAAACTTCTCGAGTTTTTTTCCAGGAGAGGAATGGATAAATTTCCATAGATTCACTGGCATCATGAAACTCGTAGATGACAGTATTGAGGGAGAAAAATCGAATTTTAAAAAGCAATACATGAGTGAACGCCTAACTTCTTGGGATAATAGAACAAAAAAATCGAAGAAAATATCTGATATTCTATTGTGTGCAAAAAATGGTCAAGATTCGAAGCTTTTTGAACTCGATGAATAAAAAACATGAACCGAGTTCGTAACAGACACTTCATCGTTTTGAATGTTCAATATTTCAAATCTTGCTACACTCAACCAGTATAATAGAACTTATAGCATTCGTCTCACAATCTAAGCAGTCATCTCTTGATGTCACTCCAAATGAAAATATGTGAATTCAACTCTCAGTAGATCTTCAAATATGGTCCCTGAGGGTAGTGTGAATTCTATTCTCTCCACAATCCACATAATTAAGGTCTTATGAATGATATCAAAAGATAGAAACGATCGTGATGTCTTCATCAATTCAGATGATATACTCAGATTATAGAGGGCTATTGGTGGACTGAATTTGTTCCTCAGGTGAATGGTAGAGCATTGGTCCGGAGAAAAAAATAAAATTCTTCTATTAATGACTCATCTAATGATTGAAATTGCCTGTAAATTGTCGAGAATATGGGAAGATAGTAAATGCTCTTTGTTCCATCTGACGTTCGAAACAAGTCTCTCTACAAGTGTCTGGAGGCATATTGATTTTCCAATTCTATTACACCATAAGACTCATGGCACTCATTACCTGATGCTCACAATCTTGACAACACTTCATTTCCTATTCATGAAGATCTTTGACGAATATCAGGGAGGTTTATGAATCAATGAGCTCATATGCTCGAGCAATTTAAGCAGCGATAATAAAAGATTCCTTTATTCTATACACAGGCCATGCTTTGTTTCCATTCTCTCTCTCTCTCTCCTAACTGAGAAAAGCTTGATGCACTGCAACTTGCTTGACACTCGCCTTTATTGCTAAGCCAAAAGTGAATCATGTCTAGCGGCAAGTTTACATGATGACAGCCTCTCAAATAGACTTAAACTGAAAATTCTGTTTCTCAAGAAACTACTTCCGATGCCTTACTCGATC
This sequence comes from Brevipalpus yothersi, assembly GCA_003956705.1. NCBI lineage: Eukaryota > Metazoa > Arthropoda > Arachnida > Trombidiformes > Tenuipalpidae > Brevipalpus > Brevipalpus yothersi. Next base: position 211,373 of record QZCP01000468.1, on the reverse strand, counting down.
GATCCTATGCACTCAGATTTTCCATGTTCAACTTTTACTCTACATCGTTTTCTCTCTCTCTCTCTCTCTCTCTCTCTCTCTCTCTCTCTCTCTCTCTCTCTCTCTCTCTCTTTCTCTTTTTCTCAATCACATCTGTATTCCAGTGAACAAATACAAACACTCTAAACTTATGAGATTTTTATAGCCATTTTGGAGCCACTTTGATACGATTCAAGGCGATCAGCATGACTGAAATGAAGTGTGTTCAATAGATTTACCTCATTAGCTTGGAATTTTTTTTATTGAATCAGGTACACATGAAAAGAGATTCAGTGCAAGTGGAGCAACAACAATATCAAGAGAGAGGAAGAGAAAACCAAATCTTTCCCTTCTTCTCACTGAGTTTCCTCTAGAATTGTTCCAGCTTACAAAAAAAAATGATTGAATACACCAAACTTGAGGAGATCATTGCTAGAGGATTTTTGTCCACATGTTCTCTTCACTTGATTCTTCATCTCGTCACATTCTAGCTTCTCTATCTCTTCATGTGTTTTTCGGAAGTCAAAATATTCCAAGGGAAAGTTATAAGATAAATCTTCCGTCTGAAATCCTTCATCTACTAAGGTGGATACCTTTGAAAACTCAAAGAGCATGAGAGAGGAGAGGGATTTTTGGTTCTTCGGAACTTGAATACTATCAAGCCTCAGGTGAGAAGACAATTTTTTGAGTGGACTCCACATAAATCAAATCTAGTTGTAGGAGTGAAACGAATTGAAGGACTGAAATTGACAATTTCCAATCATTCATGAGACATTCTAGAGAGAAAAAGAACTGAAATCTACCTGGTTATGCTTGGAAGGCCTCTCACTTCTCAATTTCTAGATGCATTTTATTGATCGAATTTGACAGAAATTATAATTCAATACAAGATAGATAGATAGATAGATAGATAGATAGATAGATAGATAGATAGATAGAGAGAGAGAGAGAGAGAGAGAGAGAGAGAGAGAGAGAGAGAGAGAGAGAGAGAGACTTTAACGATGAACAAACTAATTTAGTGCGCACTTTTAATCCGCAATCATCAACAAAGCTCAAGCCAAGTGTCTAACGAATCGAGCTCAATTCAATTCGGAACATCATATATCTAATAATTTTTCACTTTTCGACTGAGTGTGCGTGGAGGGGAGGAAAAGGGATAAGACATCAAAACACGGGCAAAGTGAATCGAGAAAGAGAACTGTCCCCATCAAAAAGAATAAGAGGGAATGTGGTAGAGAGAGAGAGAGAGAGATCCTAAAGGGTTCTATGAAAAAATTAGAAATTATCTGTCCCCATGTGCCCGTTTTCAAACGGGCTTCTCTGCTTGTTATAATTGAATTATTATTCTAATCCAAGAAAGTTTCAAATCAGACTCTGATTAGAGGCGTTTTGAATTTTATTTAGCTTACTCCAATTTAATCTTCTTTCCGAGCATTCTCAAACAAGGTTTCATGAATATAGAAAGAATGAATCTGCCCTCATCAGCTAGCTAGTGATTTGAGAGAATAATTTTTTGTTTCTCTCTTTCTCTTCTGCTCTCTTTATCTGGTTTTGAGCTTGTTTAATCGGCACTAGCGATCTAAAGTGATTTTGATCCTTCAAAAATCATGGTCCTGAATAATGATTACACACAAGACGATAGGATTCTCTTGGCTCAAGCTGATTCTGAGAAAGAGAAACATGAAGGGAGGAAAAAGCTCTCGTTGCGATTCTTCTTAATCTTCTCTCTTCAGTTTTCCTAGAAATAATTACACTAAAAGTGCAGATACATCGTGAGGAGCCCTATAAAAAGGATTATTTGACTCTACTTGCCACTTTCAATTTGAAGGTACGAGAAACTTTGCTACAGAATGAGAAGTAGTGAAAATTTTCAATGTGAAGTGAAGATAGAGGAAAGATGGAAAGTGGAACATTTTGTTAAGTTGGTCTGATGTGATAACAGATCCAAAAAAAATTATCTCTCAAATGTACTATTCATTTTTCATTTTCTATTGAATCGATCACATTCAGAGGACTCTGTGTGACTCAAAAGCATCATGAGGCTGCTTCAATTGAATGCTCAGCATTTCATCATTTTCACTTCAATCGTAATTAGATCCTCAGGAAAATCAGATATCTGAGCCACCAGCATCCGGATGACTGAACACTATTTCCTCTCTCTCTCTTTCTCTCTCTCTTTCTCTCTCTTTCATGACATCTCAACGAAACAGACAAATGCTTTCAGCAACATTCTGTCTTCCTTTGAGGATGCCATGGTCAAATAACGATATGTCTTGGAAATTCCGAGCTTTTTTCACTTACTCGGGTTTCTTTAGCTTAACTGGTATTTTTGTGAGGTACATAACCTGTAGTTATCTTTTTTGCTGCCATTAGAAATTCTTTGAGATGAAGAAAGAATAAAGTTCAAATAGTTATTGGAAGAAATGGAGCCCAGTTTTATCCTCATCGCTATCATGCTGTTTTTTCGAACTCAACTGCAAGATAAATATTGAGAGGCTATGTTGATATTTTGCTCTCAAATACTTGCACAATCTTTGATAGATGATACCAGTTGATATTTTATTCAATCAACTGGTATCAAACAACGAATTTTCCTCTCCTCAAGAGTTTGCATAAAGGAAGCTGGAGAATTTTATCCCGCACAAATGTTTGTGGATGTAAAATTGAACCGAAAAAATCGATTTTCTTGGCTAAATTTTGTATCATATCAGTTATTTTGTGATATTATTCCTCTTTCTTTCTTTCTTTCTCTTGTGAGTTCATCAAGTCAAATGGAAAAATTCCCGTGGTGAGTGGAATTTTTTACCTCAAGGAATTCAAGGCATTTTGACATAAATAATATATCTGTTTAGTTGATAAAGTTGAGATTCTAGTGATTATTTTGGCTTGATTGTCGAGCAATAGAGCTGTTATTTCAATAAACAGAGGGATTTCACTTAGCTTTGGTGTGTTGATTTTATGAGGAGTCTAATATCTTTCTTCCCCAACGAGACTCATCATAATCGTAATTCATCTTTGCGATTGACAGTTTATCATGCGCAAATATTATCATCGATCATTCATATTGGAAGAAAAATTTGTCTCATGACAGTCTGAGGCTCGTATTGAAGATTGGATTATTTTCCATTCTGTTTATCATGATTGACACTTTTGAGTGGACTATTGCTCCACTGAATAATGGGCAAAAAATGGCCCAAGAATCACCATGAAAGTTGTAATTCATCACGCACGCTGACAATCATTCAAACAAAAACTCTCCACTTTGGTGTGATTGAGATGATCAAACATGTATTAGCTTCCTCCATTCAGAGATGCTGAAATAATATCTCTCCCCGTGTTATCGATATGAGATGATGATTGTTTTTCCAGATGCTGAAGAAATATTTCAGGGTCAATGTTACGGGGAAAAAACTTTGATTATATTTATCATGATTCATCTTTATGAATCATGATATATAAATTCTTGATTCGCCATAAATTCTCCCAATTCTTAGACTAACAGCCACCCTTAACAAATAGTATTTACAAAATAAGATTTGATTAGCCTATGAGACAAGTTGCTGTTATCTTTTTATGCTCGATGAATGTTGCCTCATGAAAAAGAATGCTATCCAATGGTCATTACTCAAAGGCCAAGAAAAACCTGACTAATGATGGGTTCTAATCATCTGAATTTGTTTTTGGTACTCCATAGACGAATGCAGCATCATTCTTTTGCCAAAGCAGAGGTAACCAGAGAAATAGTTTCAATTTCATCTAAAATTGGTCCCTAGAGGTTAGAGTAAAAAGAAAAGGAAAGGAAACCCTTCGTTCAGGGTATTATATGATTTGCGAAGAAAGTGAAACTTCAACATGCAGTGTAAATGATCATCAATTGAGCATTGACAAAGGCTCTATCACGTTCTTGTGCCTTCAGCCCAATACTGGTTACATGCCCGGAAACAATCTGAGAACCATATAAATTTCTAGGAAAATTTTTCCATTTCCCAAATAGTTCCAAATCCAATCATTTCAAGAGAGAACTGATAGAACACACAGATATCATTCATGTACCATTGTAACAGATCAGAATAGATTCTTTCGAGATTTACACTTAATTTCGAATTATGACCAGAAAGTGTACAATTTATAATTTATAATTTCACAGTGACAAACGATTGATTGATTCATTATCATTAAATTTGGTTTGCTCTTCGAGAGTCAAGCTTCTCTTGGACCAAAAATTTCGTTATCACTTCATGAACTTCCATTTTGGCTTCATGAGTGATTGGTACTCTGATTAATGATTCCTTCTTGAAAAGTGTTCTGGTCCTCATGGAGAGAAGGTTTCTTGATATTATCGAGGAATGAATCGATGATTGACCACGATGAATTGAGGATCATTCATTCCAGGTGATCCCAGATTTTCTGTGTTCGTGCTGAGAATGGCTGCTAAAGCTCATGGATTAAGTATGTAAAGCTGCCAATGAGTGCGCAAATATTGGTCTAGTATTAAGACAATAATTCATCGAGGTGATAATTCTGTTGTCAAAAATTAGTATGTTAGGAGAGCTTTTGAAGTTTGAACTACACTTTTATTGGAGATGTTAAAAATCCTGGTTTCTTTCAGGTTTCATATGAAATTCAGAGCCACGAATTCAAATACACATAAGTTCAGTGAGCATGAGGATTCCATGAGTAATTAGTTCCCTCGGGAATAGAATTCAAATATTTTATATTCCATTAAAAATCAAGAACTCTTGAAAAATTCATGAAAATGGAGATCAAAAACATATCGATCAGTGAAAAAGTTCAAATAGAAGTTACAGGAGAGAAAAGATGAAAAAGGATTTGATCATTCTTCATGGATTTGCGAAAAAGAATCTTTTCGCAGCATTTTCAATCAGATTGTCGATCCTCTCTCTCTCTCTCTCTCTCTCTCTCTCTCTCTCTCTCTCTCTCTTTCATCAGGCACAAACTTTACCCAAACAGACACCACTTGATAGTCATCGAATAGTTCTTCATTATAATAAAGATTTTTTCCTCCTCTTTCTCTCTTCTTCCTTTACTTTTTTTCCATTCCAACAGGGTAAATGTAATCAAGCTCTTCTTATTGTGTATTCTGTGACTGATCGAAAAAGTTTTGAAAAAGCTGGCACACTACTGACATTAGCCATACTGAGGCATTGTCGAGTGAATCCAAATTTATCTGTCTGCTTGGTAGCCAACAAATCAGACTTAGCCCGGGCTCGAGTAGTCAAAACGGAGGAAGGCAAAGATTTGGCTAAAAGATTCAATACACATTACATCGAATCTTCTGCTGAGATAGGAGAAAATATTGAAGAAATAATGGTTTGGATTGTCGAGAAGATAAGAGCAAACCTCTCCGTTGTCAATACTCTGCCAAATACTAAATCTTCCAAGCAAGCCATCAAAGTGAAAGCTAAAGTTTTGGTTCGCGCTCGAACATGTATTAGACAGATTTTCAAGAAGATCATGTTTAAATCTAAGTCTGTCGAAAATTTGAGTGCTTTATGATAAAATGGAGGAAGAGTAACGACAACAAAGCTATTAATGCGATGGTGCTGGATGGTTCCCATTGAAATATTGATCACGATATGTTGATAACTTCAATAACATTATTAATTACGCACCAAAGAAACAATCTGTGAATTTTTATCCTCTGTTGCATCTCAATGTGGACCAATGAAAGGACATAAATCATAAAAAAAACAGAAAATTGGGGTAACAGTATTTTTAAAATTCTGGCCACTCTCTAAAATTCTGGTTTATTATTATCATTATTATCATTATTATTATAGCATTTTTCAACTCTGATTGGAAAAGAATAAATTTTAATTCATTTTTTTCACTCCTGAATCAATTATGATATCTTGTACAACTATATTCAATTTCAATTTATTCTTGCTACATGAAATCGTAATAAAATAATAAAGAAACTTTTTCCAGTCAATTCAACAGAAAATTGTCTTTTTAAATTGAGTTTGATGCTGAAGAAGAGATACACTGGCATATTTAAAGCTCAGAAATCGAAAACATAATCATCTCGTTAGAATAATATCTCATTGGAAGGTCGGGAAGAATAATACACCTTTCTAGAAGAAATTCAATCCCAGAAAGATGAACCCCTTTACGTGATTCGTGGCTCATATTACAAATTCATCTCATTATCAACATCGAGCATCAATTTAAGCATACAAATTTTGAAAAAATTGCTCTTTCATCTATATGGCTTGAAGGTAGTAGCAAATTGTATTGTGAAATTATCTCACAGATTGCAATGGTAAATTTTGTATTAAATCATAAATTTTCTTTGACTATAATCACAAATCGAGCGCATACTCTAAAGAATGGAGTGAAAATTTCAACCCTGAAGAATTCTGACCATGAAAAATGCATCAGTTCATCTATGAATGATTTATGTTGTGTGAAATAAGGTCAAAATTCTTCTCTCAACTCATCGAAACATTTTCATCGGCTATGGTAAGTTTTTGAAGGTAAAAAGGCTGTTTTTACAAATTGACAAAGCGATAAAACGTCTACAAGAAATAAGTTGTGAGCTTTGACAGCCAAAAAATCTCTTTAGAATGAACTTTTTAGTTCCCTGATTGAAGCTGTGAGTCGAAAGGTCAAGCATCATTCTAAATCATCATCAAAAAGAGCATCAAAGTCAGTAGTATTGACTCACTACTCAAATCAAATAGATTTTCTTTCATCTGACCACCCGATAGCTTAAGATGGAATAGAAATTGAAATCATAAATCTAAACCTATTTGATTATTCAGGTCATAATTTTCACCTAATCAATTTTGGATATTCCATATACCCAATTGGTGATCTCGAATCATTTCTTTCATGATGCAACAGAAGATTATTTGGAATGTTCAAGTCAGCAGAAATATACCGATATGAGAGTTATGTTATATATATATGAGTTTCTCGATCAATAACTCACGAAATTTAATGGCAACGAATCAACCAATAAATTACTCAAAAATTTTTGATCTATTCTAGTAATCAGAAAACATCAGAGTGTTGGCACAATTGATATATCATATGACTTATTCGAAGATTTTGTTCATCATAAAATTCCAATTCTAGAGCCTCGAATTCACTCTGACTTTTCGCAGATCCTAGTTTCCCATGGAAGCTCATAATGTGAGGGACCAGCTGCCATCTGTCATCGGAACTCGTCGAAAAATGTTCAGAACTTTTGTGAGATGCTGTCATCTGACGAGATTCGACAGTTCCAGAACTGCTTTTCTAGTCAGAATTGATCATTCGATTTTCATGCAAAGTGTGAGAAGTTGTGTGAGGTAAAAAAGAAAAATATTGTTCCTGGATAGATGGACGAAAATTTTTTCCGCCACAAGCATTTGTTCACTTTCCTCAACTTTTGGGGTAAGATCATTCTCGACTCAATAAACTAACCGTATACATGTGTACGTGTTTATACTAACAAGTGTACACTCTTCTCATCACAATATATCGATTATGATGACTATAGTTAATGTGTGCATCATTTGATTTACTCCGGAAGCTTCATCCCAGAAGAAGGAGAAAAGAGAAAGGGAAAAAGAGAGCTGCTCCCAGTTCATACATTGATTAGAGAAGAGGATAAATCAATCCATTTTGTTACTATGAAAAAGCCATTACAATTCAAATCTGCATTGATGTTGGATATTGTTTTACGTGATGATGCGTTTTTTTCGACTCTTACTCTCTTCTCTTTCCATCACACGCATCATCACATTGATTCCTTCGAGCCTTGAATCTGAACCATTTTGCTGCTTTCTCTATCTCTCTTTCTCTTTCTCATTCTGTATATCTCACTACTCTGGTTCACTACCTACACTTTCTATTTTTATTTTATCCTTCTTTTCTGACGAAAAAAGGTTTTTTTCTCACATCCTCATTCCATCATGCAGTGTTTTTGTTGCCGTCGATGTATATGAGAGAGAAGAAAGAGAAGAGAATGAGAGGAAGAGATTTTTGAGCATTTTTTCACTTCGATGATCTGTGTTTCTCAACTTTGCCTTTACTTTTGACCGGATTTACATTCACTTGTAATTGAGTACCTTGTTCGAGATGATGCTAATATGTATAGAGCGTGTTTCACTGTTTCGCATGTGATTTCTCCATCTGACTTAACTGCTTTCGACAGAATTGCGAAAAGAGATAAGTACCTGTGAGAAGAGCAGAAAGAGTTTCGAAATTGTATAAATAACAATACAATTCAATACCATGAACACAATACATTGAAATCTTGGGAATATCATCATACGAGATTGCTCAACGGCTCAAATAGAAATTTCCTAACATCTCGGATTATTTTGGTCAATCTTCAGCTCATTGAATTGAAAAATCTACCCATAGTTTATGTCCTGATGATCAGTCCCTAAAAAATGTTGATTATTTAAATTTTGAATTCACCTGAATTAGTTTTCTAACTCTGAATAATGTGTTGGTAATAAGTGTTCAGATATGAGATAATATGCAAAAAATCCTCAGAAGCTGTAGGAATTTTGAGGCTCATTTTGATTTTGTGTTTTCAACACCTCTCTGAATTTGTCAAATGTTGGTAAATTTTTTATTTACACGCTCAGAAAGTCATTTTTTCACCAAAATTGTCAAAAATTGTGAGATGTCACTTACGGAGTATTGAAGAATTGAGATATGGCTGGAAGAAAAAAAATAGTCAACTCGAATCGAGACTGCAAACCATGACTTGAAATGTTTTGTTTAATATCTCAGCAAATTATTTGAATTAATTTACGTGGAAATACAGGTTGATTTATTCTGGAATTGTGAGCCTGGATCGGGTAACAAAGTTTCTCTTCGAGCATAGAGTTAATCATTTTCATGTTAGAAGTATTTGGTTGGAAGGAATGGGCATTTATGAGTTACGAATACTATTCAGTTCAGAATATATATGACTTACACTGTCATATCGATCACACATATACATCAATGTAACTGTAACTTTGTTCAGCCTATCTGAAAACCATCAGATTGATATGAACACTTACACCACTTCTTGGAGCATCATTTTCCGGTTCATCTATTCCTGAAAGCTTTTCTTGTTCTGCTCACTCTACATATATACACACAATCATAACTTTTGCCAACCCAATTATCGAGAGTTACACATGCACCTACACGAATGTATCAATAACATGGCCCACTGGCTGCTACAGCTTGAACCATGGGCATAAGGTCATGATCCTCAAAAGCTGGCCATGATGAAAGGTGATTGAGAGATGCCATGTTATGTTCACCACTAGTTACGATAGAAAGAAAGAGAGAAGAAGAGAGAGAGTTGATATCATATGTACTCTATTCCTTACTCTGATTTGTTAATGAACCGATGGCCAGCTTGTCTCTCTCTCTCTTCCCTTTTTCCAGATAGGACATGATCGTTCACCCTTCGCTCACTTCTCTGTTATCATATGGAATCTGTGTGTGACCTGAAATTCAATTCAATACCAATCTGACGATATCAAGTTGAATCACGTTTATTCCATTACCATATCTTATTTTTTTTTCTTACGTGGGGGTTGAGATTCACCCGACTTTTTGCGGTTCTAGATGAAACGTTGGGATGACAAAAGGAAATGGAAAGGAGTGAAAAAAGGTAACAGAAAGACTACAAAAAGGATGGAAATAAGATGCAGAGAGAGAGAGAGAGAGAGAGAGAGAGAGAGAGAGAGAGAGAGAGAGGGAGAGAAAAGTACGATAAATCGAAAATAGTGGAGAGAGATAGAGGATGGAAATTTACTATCGCTACTGACAGAATATTTTCTCTCCTCCAACATTTTATGACCAAATGTTGTCAAAAGAGCGGAAGTTGGTTTGCTTGGGTATTATTCGAACCTTCTCCCAAAATACATACCCACAAACTGAAGATCCCTGTGGAATTCTTTTACATTGAGCATTTATTTTAATCATTTTTCAATAGAAAAAAAAATCTTATACAATCCAATATATCTTATCCATTTCAAGCTCAGCCCATTTGCATTTTAGATGTGGAAAGTCCAATCACCAAATATTGAATGGTTCCAATGCTTGTTTGTTATTGAAACTATTTTGAAATCTTCAGGGAACAGAGTAAATGGAGAAAAAAGATAAATTGATTTCTTTTGAATGAATATTTGCCGAAATAAGTGAGAAAAATCGCATTTATTGAGAAACTGAAAATATCACAGACAATTGAGGTTCTTCCCCTGATCACAGCAAGGAATTTATGACATATTTTGGCAAAAATTGAATTTTGCCTCATCGTTAGTGAAATACTTTCACAACTATTCCTCCTCCAAAATCACCCGAACATTCATTCATATCTCGAGATTAGCTCGCCTCTTTCTTCCATCATACTCTGAGAGTCTGGATGAGTTTCTCACTGGTATCCATTGAGTTCTGTATATGTATAGATGTATGAGGACAATTCATCTTTTATCGATCCAGATCATAGTTTTGTTCTCTCGCCTAGTTCACCCAATAATCCTGATGTATACAGAACTCTCTGGTCCAAATAGAACTTGAGGCCTCTTTTCATTCGATTCATAATTTTGAACCCATTGATTAGCCTTACATTTGATCTCTCAATTGGCACTCGAACGATGAGAGAGAGAAAGCAATGGAATGAATTTATTCGATGAAGATATTCATATTCTTGTATCATGAATGTTTCGCTCCATTGAGATTGTTGGATGCGGCTTCCGAGAGCACTTCTCATTTATTTCTGATATCGCTCATCAATGACTGTTGAGCCTTTTGTTCATCATCTACTCATCTACCGATGAGTAGTTTTGTCTTCATATCAGCCGGAGATCATCAACAGTGTCGACAATGAGATACTCTTCTCTCTCTCTCTCTCTCTCTCTCTCTCTCTCTCTCTCTCTCTCTCTCTCTCTCTCTCTCTCTCTCTCTCTCTCTCTCTCTCGTGTTTTCTGAATGATGATAAGACATCTTCAATGTTCCTTCCGTTCACAGTTGCTGTAAAAGGAGACTTTTTTCCAGGAAAGTGAAAGAGAGAGAGAGAGAGAGAGAGAGAGAGAGAGAGAGAGAGAGAG
>QZCP01000468.1:77018-200258 GCA_003956705.1 Brevipalpus yothersi | reverse complement strand
CTCTCTCTCTCTCTCTCTCTCTCTCTCTCTCTCTCTCTCTCTCTCTCTCTCTCTCTCTCTCTCTCTCTCTCTCTCTCTCTCTCCTGGTGATTTCGAATGATGATAAGACATCTTCAATGTTCCTTCCGTTCACAGTTGCTGTAAAAGGAGACTTTTTTCCAGGAAAGTGAAAGAGAGAGAGAGAGAGAGAGAGAGAGAGAGAGAGAGAGAGAGAGAGAACAAAGGCAAAAGAGAAAACAGCTCAAGTGAAGGGCCATGAAAGAGTCTTATTGATTAATCTTGCCTTAATTAAGAGCAAGTGAGATGTTTGCTTTGTGAGTGTAAAAAAGCAGCCTCTCTGGAATGATGAAGCTGAACATAACTTCTTGTTCCACTACTCGAAGCAAAATACAATGCACATACCTACTTGCTCTTTTGCCGCTTGCTATTTCAGGCCAATCCAGTCCAATGAGGATTTGCAAAGCTACTCAGACTATCAGATCAATAATAGGATTTAAAGTTGACTTCAGGTTCAACTAAGATTGAGCCATACAAGATCCATTCCACGCATTCTAATTGATGAACAGCCTAACTTCGATCTTTTTTGCCTTTTTCTTGGCCAAACTTTTCTCTCTGTGAGAAAGCATCAAATTGAGCGGCGAAAGGTTTTCTAAACTAATCACATAAAAAATGAACCTCTCAGATGAAGAGTAGTACTAGTATTTATAGATCTTGTTCAAGCTACATACACACTCACAAACACATATATCCACTAAATCTTGAGTCTCTCTCTCTCTCTCTCTCTCTCTCTCTCTCTCTCTCTCTCTCTCTCTCTCTCTCTCTCTCTCTCTCTCTTTCTCTTCCTCGATCGAATATATATCAATTCTTCTCTGCTCTTCTGCTACCCCATGGTACAGGGCACAACATGAAGTGTCAAAGCCATTTAGAAATCAGTCCAAGATATTTCATAGCATCCAGTACTTTTATTCTTGGTCAAAGAAGGAATTCGGAAACTTTCAAGACATAGACCATTGGATATTGGTGGTGTTAAGAGGCTTGCTAACCCTGTGAATCGAATGGCTTGATATCCGAACGAATCGCTGCGCGCAGTCATGTTTTATTGGCAATCAGAAGACAAATTGCGGAATGAACACACGAGTCTTCTTTTCCGCTTAAGATGAGCAAAATGACTTGAATCAATGTTTCATTCACTTTAAGATAGTCCTCATGTAATGCTGGGCAGCTTTTCTATCTATTTTCTGTTCTTTTTTCCTCCTTCTTTTATTTTACTGCAATTTTTCCAATTTTTTCGAGCTCCAGTTATCTTGAGACCATCAAATGGACACATTGTTTTGATAGATTTCCATATGGAACATAGGAAAACGGTTCATGATACTATGGGAATAAAATTTGCTAATCGGAGTGGAAGAAAAATCAATAAAATTTCAACTGGTTATTCCAGTTAGGAAAAGGAATAGGAATAGGAACTTTGGGGGACATCTCAGTGAAGATATTGTGTTCAGAACTTTGCAAAAATATTCATTCGATTATCTCATCAAGAGAGGCAGAGGAATAGAGGTATGGAAAATGTACATAACAATTGATAGAATGTTAATTTCATTCTCCTAACAAGTGTTGCGTTTTTGTCATGTGATTTTATCTCAAATCTAGCCATTGAGGCTCGACAAATGGATTCGTAACTCAATTAGCTCGCACCAATCTAATGACAGAGCAACTTCTGAATCCGTCAATAATTCGAGCGATATCAAAGCTCGCAATGAAAAAAGACTGATTTGTTGAGAATAGTTTGCTGTGTATTCATTGTCCAATATCAATTTGGAGTCAATATTTCTCAAATAGAACTTTCCCTCCCTCTTCTCTCTGGACTATATCTCGCTGATAAATGATGACATTTTTCTTCAATCTCTCTTTCTCTTTCTTTCTTTCTTTTCTCTTGGAATCTTTTCCCAGATGCCAACAAGGATGGCATTTTATCATGGGAAGATTTTAAGCAGCACGCAGAAAGCTATACCAAACTTCAGCGGCGTGGAAAACTTGAGAAAGAAGTTCTGGACCGATGGATTGCGATATTCGATAAGTGGTGGAATGCTCTCACCTCATTTGCCGATTACAACAAGGTGAGCTTCCCATTTCATCCTCCAACAACTGATATAAATCCTCAGATTTGATAATGAAAGTTTTCACCTTATCAGAGTGAAGAGATAGTGTGAGTTTAGATAGAATGTCTCCTTTTCAATCGCGTGCAAATATTCACGGAAACAAGAGAATCGAAAGCAAAGCACTCGGATGTCCGCTTACCCTGGCCAGACGCCGCGATGCTGTATGATCAGAATGGTCAGTGTATGAGTGTGTGGAGTCAAAAGAGGAAGCTGCCCCATCAAAGAGCCATCCCAGCCAAGAATTGAAGTGATGGTAATTGTTTTCGTGTCTCTTTAGTAACATAATTACCAATCACTCATCATCTAATGAGACTTGCAAATCACGGTCATGAATGTATTAGTAGGACTATGGATGATATTGATCGAAATTCGTTGCGACAAGCGCATCTCGGAATTTCGCTCACCTGTAACCTTATCAACTTGGAGAGGTGAGCTTTGAAAGAGAGAGAGAGAGAGAGAGGACGAAATTGAGTGATGCGAAGAAAATAATCGATTAGGATCTCGTTTGTGCTTAGTAAACGATGATCGATATTGAATGACTCAATATGACCAGGAAATGGACTTGATCAGGCCAGTCAAAGGAAGAGAGAGAGAGAGAGAGAGAAAGAGGAACGAGATGAGAAAGGAACCCTTATTCTGGTGGTCTTCCAGAGTCTAGGAAACAGCTAGAATCAGCATCAAAAGCCAGGTAGCAAGTGGAGCAGCAGTTTTTGTTCTATTCTCCATCAAAGATTATCCAACAATAAAAGAAACATGTGAACATGAAAGCAAATACTGACCCATGCTAGAGTAAGAAAGGGAAAGAGAGAGAAACTGAATGGGTAAAAGACTTGTCGAATATAAAAGCATCAGAAAAATGAGCACACAAGAGAACACATTAAGTACAAGGAGCTCCCAATAATCCGAACTGTAACAATTTATGGACAACAATGGACTGCTAATGTATTGTTCTCTCCGTCTCTCTTCCCTCTAACTTATCACGGAATGCGACTAATTCAAGAACCTTGTTCTGACATCTTTCTGAATCTGCTTAACTTGTCCAAAATATTCACATTATCATCTATGTCTATACTTCTCGGTTATTCCATAATGCTTTTACCTTTGAGAGATTCATGAAAATCTTAGAATAGAAAACAATAAAGATAGAACAAAAGTCTCGTCATCTTGAATTTTGAAGAGAGAAAGTAATACACATTAATAGGTGGGAAGAGGATGAAATTTTTGTGTACCATAGTGAAAATTGTGCTATTTTAGCTCCTCCTGAGGATCCACCAACAGAACGCAGCGGTGTCAAACATGCAAGTTATTTCAAATATCTCCTATTCTGTCTCTCTGTCTTCCTTTTTCATCCTCTCCCTCTTTATTGCATTCTGAACACTACTAGGATAAATACGTGGAATTTGAAGAATGGGTGAAGTTCTTCGAAAAGATGGGCGAAACTACAAAAAACTTCCAAGAACTCCCCGATTTCTTGAAGACATTTCTTCATCTCCACTTCCTAGCTTTGGACATGCATACAAGTGAGTATTCCTGGAGTAAAACTTTTTCCGATTTCTCCAATTCCACAACGAAGTCTACAAGATCGATTTGAAGAATTTTGATCAATCCTCAATTGAATTCTCAGTGACTAGATGATGATTAGGGATATATCTTCCCGATGTATCAGCTTAGAACTTCTACAAGCAAGAGGTGAGAAGCTATCTCGTAGTTGTGAACTTTACTTTTATAAATTGGCAAATTCATAGGTCAACGAAGCACAATTTTCGAGGATTAGCATGGGACTGAGAGGATAGGAAGAATGTCCTAAAAAATCATCCCTACTGAGATATGTACATGGCAATACCTTTCGAAAACATCACAATACGATAGATTTACCTCTATCCTCTTAGCATATTGTGTGACTCTCATCATATGAGAATAATCTTCTCAAAAAGATGATTCTAGGAATTTTTATGACTGTAACTTTATACACCTTCACTGTGTCATTCATCAGGCACTTGACTGACTCTTTTTTATTCCTTCATATTTTACAGAGGATGGTCTGTTTTGCCTGAAAGACTACAAGAAGTATTTGTCAACACACAAAATAGATGCTACAAAAGCAGAAGAATGCTTCAAATTCATGTTGAATGTGAGTAAGAATGCACCTTGGAGCTTTTTTCTTCCCTACATAGCCTTCCCCAATCCGCAAATTTTTGTCACTCGGTTCTTCTGTGTGTATATGCTCTATGGTATTCTTTTTATTCATCTTGCAACAACAATTTTTTTTCATTCAACATCGGGAGAGGAGAAAAATGCAAACACGAGTCAAAACATCGTGAATAGATCAAATTGAAGTGAAGGTCTCTCATGTTCCAAGCTATTTTGGTGTGGAAAAGATAGAGAAAAGGAGGAATCTATATTGAGAATAGTGTAAACTACATTTTTTGCGTATTCCTTATTGTTGCTGAGAGTTAAATCGTAACAATAGCCATTGCACAATTCAGTTATTTGATGGTTGTTGTGGTTGGGCTTTGTAGCTGTTTTTTGCGATTTTGCTTTCAAATTGACGATTATTTTTGCTTTCCTTGAAACATTCCCCATTTCAATATTGCATTTTTTCTCGATATTGTTCCGGAAAAAAGGATGAGGATAAATCGAATGGCAATGCGATGACTTCTGATAGATTCAAAGGACTGATGTACGACTTTTGGGTCAGCAAGGATCCAACAACTCAAGGAAAGTATATTTGTGGTCCTTTCGATTCACTGAGCATTGGAGATCTGGAAAAGCAAATACAACACAAATAGATATATGATTCACCTGTTCTGGTCTTTGTATTGAAAAATTGGATTTTTTTCAGATTTGCTTCGCTCTTCTTCCTTCAGGGAAGGAAGAGAAAATAAAAATAATTCCATAAAGAATATCTTGGACCAGAAAATAGTACAGAATGCCCAATTTTCCCATCGAACAGGTGAACATATTCGAATGCGCAAAGGCTTAGAACTTTTTGAGCCAATAATTCAAAGGACTTTTCATTGTTTCACGAAACTAAACTAATCAACAGACTACAAATGCAATGTAATGTTGCTTGAATTCTTACATCCATCTATATGTGTACCTGAATATTGAACAAAACTCTGAATTTGTTCATAGCTTCTATTAATTATAATTACCATTTTGCGATATTTTCTGATATCGTTAACTTCATCATCAAAATCAACCAGAAAACTTAGAATCGGAATGTTGAACAGTTCTGTAGAGGTATGCAAAGCTTGAGAACTGGCTCTGAGAGTGATGATTGGCTGCAAAAATACCTGAAAGCCAACTTTCTCTCTCATTTTTCATGTACCCAAGGCGTTATTACCGTTATTTTCGTGGATGAATGTGTGTAAATACTAATCATGAAGAGAGAATCTATAATTAATCTCTCCTACTCAATCACAGTAGTATAAACTAAATGAATCATCAACTTTCTCTTTCCCATTCCATCTGATCGATACAAAGACTAACTTCACAAAATAAGTTAGAACTCGACGCTGAGGAAAGGTTGAATATCTCAAAGGTGTTTGATTCTACCTCAAAATAATGGTTCAAGGAGAAGATTGGAATCGCTTCAAATGGAACTCTACTAATAGAAAGAGTCAACCTCAATGCTAGATCTTTCCCATTTCGAATCATTCAAGGGAGAGAGGATCCAAACCACATTCGTTTATGTGGAGACAAAGAACTTCATCATTTATAATCGGATGATGAGTTTGATTGGCTTTAAGAAGAGGAGGAGGAAAAAGAAGAAGAAGAGCTGAAAGGACATTTTGAGATGATGATTATGGAGGAAGAAAATTTTCTCTCTTCATTCAAAGGCTGATGAATGAGTGAAAACATTTCGGAAATGAGTTTCGTTAGATCGTATGTGATGAGAATCTTCGATATTTACTCCTTTCTTTCAAAAGAAAATGATGAATCTTCAAGATTTCAAAAACTTCCCTCAGACAAGGATGAGAGACACTTGTTGATAAATGATTGAATCAGATGAAATCTTTCATCAGGAATCAAGAATTGAGAGAAGTTCGTCAGGCTCTATGTACTGATCGCAGATACAGCCCACCTAGATAGTTTAATTAGAAGCAAATCGATGGATAAAGTGAACTGAGACTCTCAAATATCCAAATACCAAATATCATGTTTCAGATTTTGGAAAATAAGAATAGCTCTAATTGTTAGTTCTCACTAAGAATATATTCTACAATCAAGAGAATAAGCATTCGCAATAGTTTGATCTAAATACGATTGACTAAGTTTAATGATAATTTAGCAACCTTTCTCCTCTTCAAAAGTCAAGAACAAACAGTGAACGCTTTAAAGCTTTTTTTCGAATTGTAGGAAGAAAATGAGATGCTATTGAAACTATAAGTTCTTGAAATCAACGAAAGAATAGAAGGTCAAAGTTAGCAATTGGAATGGAACCAATGATGATGATTTATTTGTGCTTAAAGTGATATTCATCAGCAAAAGTCAAGATTGAATCTAGCCATCAACAAGATTAACTCTCTCTCTCTCCCTCAACCCCTTGGTATTCTCTCCAAATGGCATCTCAGGTGGTTTTTCTTGGCTTAATGAGAGATAATCAACTGGGGATCATTTTGCTAGTGAATTGTGACTCTATATCCGTTTGAATGAAGGTAATCCGATGCATTTTATTCATCCGAACTCATGTATTATGATCCTAGGAAGGAGAGAAAATTCTCCTCAATGAGTTTGGACTCGAGGTTGTAATGATGTCATTCTTGTTCAGGTTGATTGTGCCAGGGTTTGACCCCGAAAGTATCTCACGAAAGGCAAGAGAGGCAAAAAACGAGAAAGAAAGAAAGAAAGAGAGAAAGAAAGAGAGAAAGAAAGAAAGAGAGAAAGAAAGAAAGAGAGAGATAGAGAGGCTGAAACATTCATTATTCAGCGAAAAAAATCTAGTCAATCCTATTTTCGACATCTTATGATGTCTGAGACGTATAATTCCGTTTTCTTCTTCTAGGTAGAAATTCAGTCGAGAATTGAGTAAAACAAGAAAATTCAGAAATAGCTCACATATAAACATGGATCAGTATTTTATTCACGATCTCCTGATTTTTGCTGGAATTCTATTTCATTCTTTTATTCTTCACTGGTTTCTCATTCAAATCAATTTTTGAGGGAACAAGAATGGAGGAATACCTCTTTTCAAAGTATCTTGAGGTGAATATATTTGATAGAGCTATTCGACTAGATGATAAATGTTGTATTTTTTGAATGGAAATTAGGTGCCAAACACTGCTTTATCTGGTGGAGATGAATCTTTTCTTATGGATCATGATACATGTAAGAGATCTAGAGAGAGAAGAGGGCGAAATTCCTCAAAATTTCACCAAGGAAACTGTTGATAGTCGACATATTAGAAAATAATCTCAATGATGAAAAAAATTCAGCTTGGGAAAAAATTCATGGAATGTATGGAAATTTTCACTTAAATTTTAAATAGTAACACTTAATCCATCTCACCTTTATGCAGCGAGTAATTCTAAGGTACATAATGGTTCTGCAAAAATTCTTTGCTTGACTCGTGAGAAGTATTTCTATTCTCATTATCTTCACTCACTTGATTCGCCTACTCATCAGGTAGTCTATTGATCAACCTTTTTAGACTATTTTCCCTTTTAAAAGGTATAATGCAACCTTTTTCGATCACTTTTTTAATCATTGAGACAAACCAGTCTGCTTGAAATCAAGCCTCTCTGTTCCTCTCAGAAAACAAACAAAACAAAGTTTTGATGCCCATCAAATTGTTTGGGTCACATTTTTGACAACTCTCAGATGGGTATGACTTCAACCCTGATTGATATTTGAAGGCTCATTTCTAGGGCTCCAAAGGGTAAACTACCGTATTCGGGAATTTTATGCTCTCTTACTTCCTTTCATTTTTCTTACAACTGATGAGCGATTTTGAAGCTATAAAGGATAAGGAGAGAACATAGTTGATGGTTGAATTCTTCTAACACTATCGTTCCAGATCATTTAGATGCCCGGAGTATGAATTATTCTTCCAGAGAAAGAATCTTCTTGAAATGCAGAATTCACTAGACCTTTTGCTTTCAAGATACTCTGAAAACTGGAAAAGTTTGAGACTTCTCCTCAAAATAACGAAATTTTCTATACCTATAGCCTTCTCCATGTTAAATTTTCTCTTTCTCATTGATTTGAAATAGAATTTTCTAACCTAGATCCAGGAAGCCAATAAGTGAACCTTCTCAAGCAACCAATATTTTACCTTTTTTATGTAGAGCACAATTATCCATTCAGCATGAAAACCTTGGAGAAATATCATCAAAAATTGAAAAATGGCTACAGACAATCTCCTAACTCAAACTTACTGTATCACTTGTGAGAGATACCGAATATTCACAACTAAACGTGTTTCAATTTTCAAACTTCATTCCTTGAGAATACGCTTCTCATGCACTTCTTGGATTCACCATCAAAAATGCCGAAAAAAGTTATCAAAGTTACTTTCAAACTGAAGGAAAAAGGTAAGTCTCTCTTTCTCTCTCTCTCTCTCTTTCTCTATTGACTTGTGGAGAAAATGGTTATTTTGATTATTTTCTGAAATTTTGATCATCATCAAAGAGAGAATCGCAAAATTCTTGCTTAGCTGGAAGGTGAAAATTTTTATCCAGATACTTAGGCCACAATGAATGAAGCGAAATGGATTTGCCTTCAAGACATGGTCAATATCACTAACATGAAGATCATGAGCTGAACTATGTTCCTTATCCTCTCCCTGTATATATATATTTTCAAAAAGAGAGTGAATCAAGTTGGATAACATTGTTAGCCTGTACTTTTCTGTATCAAATTTTCTGAGTAAGATTTAAGTATATGTCTGCAAGGCAAAGTCATATCAAAGCTAGTCGCATAAGTGAAGGAACTTTACTTTAATCTTCTTACTTGAAGAAGACTTTGTCGAAGACTGGAAGGCTTCACCATCCAGATTTCAATCAAAGTTCTACTTACTTACTTTTTGCCTAGAAGTGAAAAAAATTTCATTCTTCGAATTCCTAAAGGAAAAGAAATATGTCATCTTAGATGACTGTTGATTTTTTATTGTCTCAAAATGTTTCCAATTTTGCTCTAGGTCCTAATTTTCTAAAAAAAGTTAGACCAATGAAAACTAAATTTTTCTCAATTTTCATGGATCAATCATTTTCATTCCAGTTTGAGATCAGAACAGATGTTGTTGTCCATTGAAAAACGTAAAAAAAATAAGCCCAAATTGAACTAAGATTGGTCGGCGAAAGCGTTCAACTGTATATTCAACCAGAACGTAAATCAATCTACATTGAAAAGGTCTATCGGTTAGGTGCTGGTTCTTATTCTATGAATAGAATCCACAAAATTCAGTTTAAAAACAATTTAGAACTTTTGAAATACTGAACAACGAAATGTTTTGATCATGGACACACAGTTGTGTATTTGACACATCAATTTTTGGCTCCATCAACTAAGTATGAGATGTTGAACTGAAGTTGATGATTATGTATGATACATATTCACTCACTTACTGGACAACAAAGTCTTTTTGAGTTCAAAATTTGAATTCCAAGGCAATAAACATGATTTTCATAACAAAAAGATTGACTCTAATTTATTGAATGGAAATCCAGCATTCAAGCCAGATTAGATTTATAAACTTTCTCTGGCTCTTCCTATATTGTATGAATTGGTTGCATGGACGCTTTCTCGGTGAAACATTTCGAAATGATATATTAAATTTGAAGATATCATTTATTTCAAATTCATTGAAATATTCATTAATTGACTATGATTTATCCTTTTGGTCCTCAAGAACAAGTATTTTGTATTCTCAAGTTTGACGAGGAAGAACTTTGAAATGGCTTGATAGGAGGTTTGCCTATGTGTTATCAGTGTGCCTGTGTGCGTAAGTGTGTGGACAGAAAATACTTCCAAAAAATGATGATGGTAATGGAGATGAAAAATATTAGATCTTCTCAGTTCATGAGGAGATGAAACCTTGAAAAATCCCAGCGTAAATATTGTAGATAAAAAGGGAAAGATGAGGATTTACGCCGGAAGCTGAGCTGGTCGTTGAGCCTGGAGAGAGGAGAGGAAAGATACAGTGGAAAGAAAAAGTGATTGAAATGAATTGCATGGGGCATGAAATAAACGTGGCCATCTAGAAAAGGATAGATGGTCGTTATCTGAATAAGATATGATACACTCTCCCCTCCACTATGCCATTCATTTGACCACGGCTATCGAATCGAGATGAATATAACATGTGTTTGGTAGAATGCTAGAATGTCTAGATCTGTACTAAAGAATCGTGTCACAGAATAAGATAGAGGAAAAGAAAGAGAGAGAGAAAAAGAGAGGGAAACTTTTTCGACCACTTTGAGTTTGGCCCGGCAGGTCAATAAAACATCGTCAAATGAGATATTTGGCCATTAATCAGCTTTCAGTGTTCCCATTCTTCCTACTCAGCTTTTCTTCGATGTAAGCAGTTTAGATGTGAACATACACACACATACACACACACACATGTACAGACAAACAACATGATCGTCCTTCTTTGAATGAATTACATAAGCAGTAGATTCCATAAATGCGAGAGAATACTTCGTGAGATGCAACTTCATTTTCAATGACGACTCTTTAGAAAGCTGACAACGTTTCGATCGTTTTCTCATCCTCATCCTTTCTACTTTTCTCTCTCTCTCTCTCTCTCTCACTGAATTAGGGTTCCTCGAATTACTCATATCTTTGGAACTGGAGTTATGAAAGTCTTCTGATTGGCTTATTTTCGATTGAAACGGTGACATGAGAATCTTTACTTGTAACTTCATCCTTTCAAGATTCTTGACATTCTCTCTCTCTCTTATACTGATACACTCATTGCGTCTACACTTCTTGTATTACTTTCACTACCACTCCTGGATTGAGACCTCGAAAGATGCGTAATAATGCTAGATGAGGGAAGAACATCCCAGCTTCCATCCCAAAATCTCGTTACCTTGTAAGCGAGCTCAGATGGGATGTATCAGTTCTTGACAGACTGAGGTGGCTTCTGAGACTCTTTTCATGCTTCCGAATCCACTCAATAATCAAGAGTGACACTAAAGCCATGCACATAAATACAATCCAACAGCCACTACCACAGATCTTGATACAGTTATTCATCATGTTACATCGCCACTCTCCATCTCTTTCACCCTTTCTATGATCTGTTCTCCATCTAGCTTATCCAATTTTGGCAGCCAAAATGAGGACACAAGAATGATCTCTCCAACACATCCGAAATTTTCTGATCATGAGCGAATTATTGGTAAACTTCATGTCAAGACCTTGGAATGTATTGAGCTGTAAAAAGCCTCATCAAACTTATATGGCAACCGGACAACTTTGTGATCTCATTGAGAAGACATGTGCCCTAATGATTAACAAGAGATTACACAGACTAGTTTCACTTGTGGTAGAAGTAGTATTGTTGCTACAATCATCATCCAGTTTCGAATGAAAGTAAATGCTACTAACAAAGCTAGTACTGTAAGTGAGACTGGCTTCATGTACCTGAAAATTTTACAATCGAGAAGTAAGAAAAATATCGATCATCTTTTTAGTGACCATCTTAAAGTAATCGAAACATAGTGGCCAAAATGGAATGAGAGAGAGAGAGAAAGAAAGTGAAAAAATGTGATTTGAAATATCCTCTCTTTCCCTGTAGCAATATCATTCAAGCGTGGAAGTGGATTGCTGGAACAATCTCTCTACTATATGGATGGAGACTTTGCCGAACACTGATCGAATGTCATGCATGGCAAGTCTCACTACATGAACAGCAAGATTAAGTCAGTCATTATCAGGTTCACTTGATCATGTCTTCTCTCTCTCTCTCTTACTGTAAGTTGGCCACTACTGCTATACTAATATCCTTTCTTTGGGCCAGCTCTCTGGACATAGTCTATCTATCTCTCTATTTCTCACACCAAGAACTTCTCATCAAGATGTGTAAGCATACTGATCTCATTCGGGCTGACTTACCTCATTCGCTCTTCCTCTCTGCATTCCATCACCATCCAGGCGATGATGATGGCTAGCCTCACGAATGATGGTGGCGGAAGTCCATATAGTATATCGATACTGGACGAGTAAACTTTCTCAATTTCACGAGTATCGTGTTTGACTACGAATCACAAGCCACTTGATCAGTCAGCGATCAATCAGATTTTGATCTGTGTGAATTTGTTCACCAATCAGAGTAGCCCAGAAATTGAGGCTCATGTGATTTGTTTGAAGGAACAAGGTAGGTCGACCGATTCAGTACGAGAGGGAGAGAGAGAGAGAGAGAGAGAGAGAGAGAGAGAGAGGGAGAGAGAGAGGGAGAGAGAATCTCGGGTACTGGTGGGGTTGATTTAGAGATTTGATGATGCACAGATAGAAGAAAAAGTTAGTTTAATAGTTTTCTCCTCTTCCTCTCATCATCCAACATGTTCAGGTTCGGTGGAAATCACCTTTCAAAATCCGAAAGAATGCTTTCTTGTAATGCTGATTTGCCATGGCATAACAAAAAGGATTAACTGGACTATTGATATAGCACAAAAAGTAGGTGAAATAGAAAAGATGATGATGTTCATTGACCCAACCCTTCCATATTCCTTCAATTAGAGAGTTTATATGATATGGTGTCCAACAGATCACGAAAGCACCCAAAATGAATGATATTGTCCGAAGTGCTTTGCGTGCTCGATTCTCTGACTTTGATTTTTGTCGCCTCTCTTTACGGCGTCTTCCGTTGCCCAATTTTTTGCTCAGTTTCAACACAAGTGCACCTCTACCAGCACTATTGGGACTCAATGCTTCCTCAACTGACCCTGTCCCAAGAACTTCATGCTCTTCCACCTTAACACCTTCTCGCTGGATCAAAATTTGACCCTCGACCTTATCTGGTTCATCTGGACAGGATTGTATGTCTTGTTTCATCATAGTGGCTAAATGTTCACCCACTGGAGATGAATCAGCTTTACAATGCACCACAGATTTATCGAAACATTTTTCTGATCCCACATTACCCTTTGTGGTTCGAGACTGAGCTTCACATGGTTTATTGACGAGGCCCGAAATGCTGCTCACATTGTGATCTGTGATCGTTGATTCGGTAAATTTTTCTTGCCTATTGTTATTGGACCGCACAACTTTGACCATAGATTCTTCTTTGGCTGGAAGTAGATCAAGTGAATTGGGACGAACACAAAAATCACTCGATGAAGATTGAACTGTAGACGTATCACTGGAATGTATGCACTCGGCCGATTTGCGACGTTCACTAGGATGAGGTGGTAAATCAAGATGCGGGGCTTGTGAAACAATTGGTGATCTTGGAATGAGAGGTGGAACTGGAGCTGGTAAGATGGTCACTACACACTTGGATGGAGCACTTCCGCTGCGAGTTGACTTCTCTTTTTCCTTCTCCTTTGACTTTCGTTCAGGTCGAATTTGTTGGTGTTTTGAGTCTGATGTTCGATGTTCACGAAAATCTTGTTTCAGATTTTTTGTCTGAGGAATTTCCGGTGCCTCTTCATCTGAATCAAAAATCGGTGAGCTTGATCGATCTTGATCGGAACTATTACCAGCATCATTTGCTTGCTGCTCATTACTGGTCATACCATTAAAACCTCCCGCATGTTTATCACCATTATCTCTCGATGATGCTTGACCACCGATAAATGAGAGGCCTTTCTTGCCTTGACATTCTCCTTGGCCATGATATATTCCAGTTGCTGTTTGAGCTGATTGCAAGTTGCGATTCATGGCTACAAGATTGTGTACTTTTTTAGCTTTTTCCTCCGATTTTCGTGCCATATCTCTGGCTATTCGATAAATTTTTATATACAGCACACACATCACAATGAGAGTTATATAAAAATAGCCGATTATCAGTGAAATGTTGAAGATAGGGTTTTTCAAAAATTGAACTTCACATTGGCCCGGTGCAACATCCCGAAAACCAATAAAATGTTCCCAACCCATGATACTGATGAAAAAAACAAGAGCTGGAATTATCCATGTGAGAGCTACCATGATGACCACTTTTCGTCTTGTTCGCCAATTGCGATACTTTGTTGGAATTCGAATGGAACAAAAACGATCGATTGTGATCAATAATACGGTATAAATTGACACTAGACACACGGTGTGATCTGTGGCTAGCCACAGATCACAAGCGATCGGACCCAATTCCCAAGTACCTTGGAGAACATATATAGCATAAATTGGCATCGAAAAGAATCCAATACACAGATCGGACACCGCAAGTGAACATATGAAATAATTGGAAGGCTGTCGAATTTGACGATCCACCACAAATGCACCTAATACAAGTATATTACCAACAATTGTCACTATACTGCATATACCGATGGCCACGGCAATGAACACCGTTGACCAAAAACTGAATGGAAGTTGTGATCCCACTTCTTGTGCGGGTCCTTTTTCTGACCAAGAATTATTCGAAACACTAGTTAAGCCATACACGGGCACTGAAGTCTCGATTCCGAAGCCAGTTTCACTAAGTTCGTAGCAATCAAATCGATCTTCGTCGAGTGTGCCATTGGAGCACAATGTTAAATTGAGAGTGATACTTTCATTTCCAACATCAAGTAATATCATTTCCATGGCTGATGATGTAACTAGATGTAATTTTTTTTTCGTCAACTAGAATACTTTTTATTGAACACTAGACACTTGAGGATTACTAATTGAAGTTCATTTGGATAAAAAATTTTCACACGTATCCGCTCTGATGTTGGACACATTGCTTACCGGTCCAATGAGTGGTCACAAAACGACCTAAAAACAACAAATTCACTGGAAAAAACATGGGAACAACTTGGTACACTAGATGAATGAATCTTTAGGGAATATAGTTGCATCCTTAAAGGTACTTTTTGAGCATCAATATTCCCATGAGATCCTCGAACGACCTCATGAGAGAGAATAAAATAGAAGAATATGACGATTGAGCTAGCTTGATGGTTCACTAGGGACTGAAAGTATTCATGGTCTATGTGAATGAGTGTATGTGTGTATAGATGTGGATTCCTGTAGAATACTTGTTGTATTCGGTGAGAACGCATTCATCCCCAAAGGAGAATGAAAGATAGAAGCTCCATGGTATATTCTGTACCTTTCAGAATCCACTATACTTGACATGCTCAGATTACAATTTTCCGCATCTTTCTTCGCTCTTGGAATATGAGAATAGAGGCTTACACTTTCGACCTACTCCCAACGCACACAGTGTGCTTGTCCTTTATTCCGTTTCCCAATGAAAATCCGCTCAGATAATGGCCAAGCAACAGGATCAAGTAGTATTCTAACAGACATTAATCAATGATGAATGATTATATGTACGTTTTTGAAGACCTTCAAGGTAACTTAGAACCTTTGATTGTGCCAACTTGATGTGTGAAACGACAACAGCAATACTATTTGGTGCAATTCTCAGGGCTCTCTTCACTTCTAGACGCTTCGAGCATTTATCCATTGTTTCCATGGTTTAATATACACTGTTCAAATTGGGATATCCCATTTGGTACTGATGGTTATGAAAGATCATTTGAACAAAAGGTTGTTCATTTTGAATCAATGAAAGATTCATAGAGAAAAAAAAATGAAGAAAGTTGTTCATCTTTTTGGTAGATTTTCTTTCTCTCTCTCTCTCTCTCTCTCTCTTCTTTCCTGTAAAAGGGGCTGCAAAATAAAGGAACAAGATGAATGAAGGATTTTGGACTGCTGAGATGACTGCAAGCTCTCAATTCGATTCCTTCCTGTCTTTCCTTGTTTCGTTGGTCTATCTTCTCTCTTTCTCTCTCTCTCTCTCTCTCTCTCTCTCTTCCCATGATGTTCTCTTTCGATCTCTCCTTTTCAGATCTCAGTGGAAGACTGATGACAGTTTGTATCGTTCGCTATTACTTGAACATGACAATGATTACTCAACATGGGCTTATTAGTGGAAGCTGACGACTCGATATCGAAGTCATCATTGTGAAGATTTTTGATTCTAACCACGGCAATACACTGCCTCCTATGCCCTTCAGGGGCTTTACTCAGCGAGGCACCCTAAATGTTCCTCAATTGAGATGGAAAAAGAAATATTGGAACGGAAATGGATGTTCAGATAACCGGAAATGATATCTCCAGTCCAAAGTTATGTGTTCTATTAAAGGTGAACTTACGAGATTACATTAGTCAAGAGACATCTTTCAACAGCAGCTGGAAGAACTTTTCTATCCCACTTTTCTTCCATCGTTCATTTTTTTTCTATTCTTCTTCATTCCCTTTCACTCTCAATTATTTGCAATCTGAGTAAGTAATGCTCACTTGTTTCTGCTATGTTTTCAAGTGTATATCTCAAGTGAAATATTAAAGCTAGAGAATTGGGAAAAGAATATTTTACGCCAAAAATTATGGTTTCACTATAATAGGACCCACTGTTGGTGCGATATTATTTTCTAGGTATTGCTGAGTGTTCATAGATACTCTGCTACTATCAACAAGATCATAAGGGATTTAATAAGATGACTAAAACATACCTGATTCAAGTATTACATTAGTATTCCAGACAGCAGCAAATTTTGGCACATCCAGATTCTCGATGATCCCTCCTGGAGGAGTTTCACATACTTATGAAAATATTGAACAATAAGTTTACTTCTTTCACATCAAATCTTAAACTTGTTATATTTCCACTAACTGATTGATTTACTTGAGCAGAAATTAATGCTTTCTTTCTATCATCTCCTCTTTCTGTTGCTCTGGAGATAAAAATGGTGAGTATTGAATGAAATATTTCTCTCTTGCCAAGTGAGTCTGATTTCAAGTTGGGTTTGAGATAAGAATGCTCGAATCGAATTCAAAATTGGATTGATTGTCTTTATAGCCAAAGGAGCTCATATTTATAGCTTTTATTTATGTTTTTGACTCTAAATTGCGTACTTGGATTGAAATGTATGTTTTGATAGACCATAATGTCTATTTTTGAGGTCAATTGGGCAGTTTTTCATCCACTACTTGCATCACTAGTTGCCTTGGAAGGCCACAAAAGTCTTATTAAATGACTTTCTTGATCTGTTATGAGAGAATCGATTATCCATAATAAATCGTATAAATTGATATTTTGTAACTTATATTTTCACAAAAAAGGGACAAACAAGCGCACCAATTCGAAATTATCAGGCATTTCATCAAAAACATAATGAGATATGAGAAACGTTAGATAAAGCTCAAGTAAGTGAAAAATTCACAATATTCTCAAATCAGTCCTGACCAACCTTTTCCAAGTTTTCACAGAATGAGGTATCGAATTCAGTTATATTTTTTCGTCTCACTTCTTATGGCATATAAATTCCATACAAATCGAAGGAATACAAGTAAATAGATATTATTCCTAGTTGTCAAAGAGGTCTGTTGGAGAATGGGAAATAGATTCACAATTTGCTCCTGTTCCACCCCTTTTACATGAAATCATCTGAGTGTAGGAATAGGTTCGATTTGGCTTACCGTGAAAATTTCTTGTTCTGTCCTTCATTTACATGATCAGAAAGAGAAAGAGAGAGAGAGAGAGAGAGAGAGAGAGAGAGAGAGAGAGAGAGAGAGAGAGAAGTGGTAATGAAGATGATTAATTTTCCCGCAAACTAACTTTCAGACTTTTGATCAAATCACAATCTAATCTACATCACCTCCTATTTCGGATTCTCTTTGTTCATAGAGTTCCATCATTGTCTGAATGCAAATAATAGTTATGCAAATTTATTCACTTGAAAGGGAGAGAGTACAAAGGGTAGGCTTATCGATCGCATAAGATTCTCACAGCCTGTGGGGATGGGTTCGAGGAGAAATATGAAAACAAAATCAGGTAATACATAAGAGATATAAAAATTGGGTGAGGATTACTTGGGGGCATCAGAACGGGGGCTAGGTATCAGATTCGGTGAGACAATGTAGTCAGCTGCATTGATTCGGCCTTTCTTAGCTTTATTTGCTTTTTGAGCTTCTTGATTCGGTTCCTCATCTGGAGGTTCCAATCCTTTCGGAGAAGGCACGTCTTCATAGATTCGCTTGTGACCGAAATTTTCTCTAGCGAGATGGGATCGTTTGTTGGCATTATTCTGAGGTGTAGGCACTCCATGTGAGTTCTCAAGAGATCTCTGTTCTTGAAATTCTCCGGACAACTCGGACAGAACCACCTGCTTTGGTGCTTACAAAATTCTTTGGCGGTCATGAGTTCCAGAAAATCCCGGGAGACTTTCACCTTCGAATCTTGCCATGTTCGTGATAGGGTCCAAAGCATATTCATCGGGCTGATTTTCGTGAACACTTGTGTTGGCCCCACTTTGTCCTTCAGTTTTCTTGTGCCAATCCAAAAACCATTGAGGTTTTTTCCTCTGATCAACCAGAACTTCACCATTCTGTTCATCACCTCTCGTGTCTTGTCCAGACAGAATTTCTCTGGACGAAGGCACATTCTCTTGCTGTCGGTCTTGTCGTGAACCGTAATATCGAGCTCTTGGTGGTCTTTGTCGCACAATTCTAGGGAATCTTCCACTTCCTCTTTGATGGCCATCAATTTCAGATCCTTCACTAGTGTTGACATGATGATAGTTTCGACGATGTCGAACACGTTGGCCTGCTCTCCTGTTGAAATTCGAAGCTTTTGAGTGATTCAAGAAAGTATTTACTAGGGTGATGATTTGATCACCATCCATTAGATAACGCAATGAGGCGAGCTAATTGAGCAGAGAAATAATTGGACGCACTTCGATTACAAGTTCAAAAGAAAAATCAGTATCTCCTTCAACAGCACTGGTTGAAATGAGAGTTGCAACAGTATTAGCCAGCAGAGAGAGAGCTAGGGATTAATATGAACGCGTTCCGCCGTCCTGTCTGAGGATTGGAATCAGATGAGCTCATAGTGAATCATGTTTCATCATTAGCTTTAGGCGCGGAAACTCGGGTTGGAAACAAAGAAACTGTTTCAATTTTTCAACGGTTTTATTTCAAAGAGACATGTTATACAAAATCGATTATTAAGATCATTATTGTCTCATTTTCGCTCTTTTGCCTACTGTTGTGTAAACGTAATCGACCCAATCGCCTTCAATATGAAACTTGAAGTGATGAGGGCATGACAGAAGATGAGATTCATCTCTACTGGGTCGTGTATACTTATGGCCACACTCGCACTCTTCAAAATTGCCATGTACTTTACTGAAATGAGTAATTAAACTGCAACTCTTATCAATTGATCCGAGGCACCATGGACAATAGATTCGTTCTCCATTAGTTAGAAGAAACATTGGTAAGAGCACTTGTTTGATGTGAATCATGGAGAGGGGAAATTTGCATCCATCCCATAGATCGATGGTCATTCTCAATATTTCTTGAGGTGATGGAGGTACAACTGGATCAGGCACATACTTTGGTAGATTCATCACTTCTTTGAAAGTAATCCTAGGCTTGGCAGCTCTTAGCCAGAAGGCAACATATCGAATTTTGGCGATCATGGAATTTTTGAATAAGACCGTATCCGGATCGATTTTCCTCGGCAATCTTTTGCGGTAGCATTTGTCGGGGTCATCCTCATTCACATATTCTTTTGCAGGCTCAGGAAAGTAGGAGAGATCTTCTGGAAGTCCGTAGAAATTCAGTACTGACTTTAGCTCATCCAAGGCATTGACTTGACGGCTGCTGCATGGCTGTTCATCGATAAATTTGACCACACTTGGAAAATCCTCATCCCTCAGGAACTCAGAGATGAGGTCATCAATTTTATCAGTGACATCCTCACTTTCCATGATTGGGTGAATTGTACAATTGATTAATAATGAACTTGGGAAAATAGTTGAAAGATTACTATGTAGATAAGACACTGAAGTAATATAAAAGTTTTAAAATTTGTCAAGAGAAAAGGTCTCAACAAACTTGGTTCGATTTGAAACAGTGTTGTATTGAGTGAGCCGTTAACGCCGTCTCACATCAAGCGTTGATGGAGCGTCTCATGGCGACCGAATGTGCTCTATTGGAAGCTGAATGGTTGTTTGTTGTGCAGAGATTTTCTATTAAAGAGCCGAAAAATTTTTGTAAGATAAATGGGTTCGAGATATGATAGATTTAGATGTGAAAAAATCGAGGAAAAATTGGGAAGAATTTTTCGAAAAACGCTAGAATGATTATAGAAAATTCATACCTCTCTGGGAAGCATTTGCATTGTTGGTCCTCATCGCTCGATCAACCAAAGTGGCCCAGTCTGTCGAGATTGATGGAAATCTGGTTGACTTGGGACATGATGGTAGATGACGGAAGATATTTTTGATGCTTAAAATTGGGGTTCCACAGAGGCAGCCGAAAGGTTCACTTGAGTGGCTGATATTAATATGGCCATAGATAGTTCTTCTGGTTCTCGTGAAGACATTGCAAAATGGGCAGAACCATTTGCCATGAAAGAAGATCAACTCTCTTTTCACAAACATCAGGGCAATATGAGCTGGCATGTCCACTCTTTCGTTCTCGATTATTGAGAGGATGAGTTGAAGCATCGTCTCCGGAGTAGGCTCGAACGTGCTCTCCGGCTGGAAAATTGGTAGATCTCGAATCTCCTCCACTGTAATTGGGCGATTTCTTTGCCTGTTTGCTGCAAAGACCCAATATTGAATTGTGTTTGCCTTAGCTTTGACAGACAATTCTTTATTTGATGACACTGGGGTTGGAGGCATGATGTGACTAACGTGAATTCAATAGACAAGATTGTATATTATGAAACACCTTTTATTGTAGAAATACACAGACTTATGCTTGACAGATGAAAAAATCACTCTATTAATTGTGGACTAAAATGCAAATGAAGTGCATTGAGCTAAAATTTTTAGGCAGCGTGAGCCATTAAAGGCATCTGCACTTGCGCTAGGCTAATCCGCGCTATATTTGAGCGTCCTTTGGTCTGGAAAAATTCTGCATCCGGTGATTTAAAATTTTTGGTTGAAAAACTAACGGTCGTTGATGACGGACTCGTAGTCAGGAGGAGGAGAGTCTTCTTCCGAAATATCTTCGTAACAGAAGAGGGAAAACAAGTCGTGTTCTTCGTCGGTGTTGTCCTGAGCTGGCTCTTCATTGATAGCTACTCTCACTATCCTGGACGAGTTGTCCTCTCTCAGAAAGAGGCTATTAACACTTTCCAATTCGTAGAGAGCAGTAATCCAGTGGCAAATGTTGGTTACAACGCATCTTCTCTCGTTAACATGGAGGACCCATTCACTGACTTTGTAGAACTGAGTCTCACAAAATTTGCAGTGAAGACTGAGATCGAAAATATCTTCTTCCAGTACTTGGCTCTGTAGTAGAATGACAAAATTCTTTTGAAATCCAACAAGGGCGATTCTCCCTGGAAAGATGTTGTCCACTCCGATGAAACTTATAACTTGCCTAAAGAAATTCCCAAGTAGAGAAATTGGCACTGAAAATAGAGGTCTGGAGCAAGCTTCATTCGCTCTCCACACTTGAGCGATCGGAGAATTTAGATATAAATTGATAGTGGTATCAGAAAATTCACTCAATGATTGACGATTCATATTTATTTAAGGTCAAAATTGCCGAGAAAGGTACAGTTAATCTGGTTAAGTTAAGCCTTACTTCACTCAACTGGCTGTATGAGTGACTTAATTCTATTCAGATTTTTGTTAAAGTTGTACGCGATCATACGAAAGGTTTTGAGGCGCGAAAAAAGTCTCACACAATTTTCGTAATCTAAAGTGGTGCTGCCAACGTTGGTTTTTGGTAGAAATGAGCAGCATCCAAAGATTAGTCGTTCTGTATCGATCGTTCCCTGGCAGTTAGGACAAGTGATCGGATTTCCTGTGAAATGCCAAGCTCCGCTCATGTTGCAGAGCGACAGTAAATCTGTCCTTCTTAAAGATTCCCAACTTTTCGTAGTTGCAAATTGACACAGATGTAGACTGGCTATCAACGTGTTCTTTTCCTTGGCCTCTGCTTCGTTCAAGTGAGAATATATTTTTAGCAATTTCCAGTATTGTGGTGAGTTCTTGACGACCACTCTTGGAATGAAGCGTTTATCTCTTTTGGTCAAAATTTTGCTCAATTTCTCACGTTTCCTGAAGGCCATGTGATAGTTTTTTGATCTTAACAAACAACATAGGTTCGAGTGGAGGAGAGGTTTCGTGATACGTAGTCTGAGACCTTTGTCTGCCTCGACAATTAATTCCTTACTCATGTATAGCACTTTGTTTTCTTTAATGAATTGAAAGATAGCTTCCTCTAGATTATCGAGGTAGGAGCTCCCAGGATTCCAGAAACAGAACCATTTCTGAGTCAAAATACTCTCTCCTGAAATTATTTGAAG
Source organism: Brevipalpus yothersi (assembly GCA_003956705.1). Taxonomy (NCBI): domain Eukaryota; kingdom Metazoa; phylum Arthropoda; class Arachnida; order Trombidiformes; family Tenuipalpidae; genus Brevipalpus; species Brevipalpus yothersi. Next base: position 177,665 of record QZCP01000468.1, on the reverse strand, counting down.
TTGTATCCATAGGTCATATCTCTCTTTTCTACGATAATATCTGATAAAAGGGGTGAGATCATCTTGATCAACATCATTCGGGTTAATAATGACCGGTCTTTTCGGGTGGATTCTTGCTTCATCCGATGTGATTGAAAATCCATATGGATCGAATGTTGGGTCGTCGATAACTCTAAGACTCGTGTTTTTGGTCTTCTTGCTTTTCCTGAGATAATTCTTCAACAGCTTCTCAATCTTGATGGCAAGATGTTCATTAAACATCAAAAAATAGGCAAAATTATTGGAGCATGAAATTTTTAAGCCGAGGACCAGCTTCACGATGGATCCAATCTCGGACATGATTGATTCACAGGCAATTTTAAAATTGTCAAAATCCATCCAGATCCGTTGCAGGCACAAGTAGTAGTTCAACTGGCCCATTATGATAGATTCGAGGAAGATTTTGATGTGAGTTAGTGGGAGACTCCTGATTTTAACTGCGTGAGGATATAATCTATTGTGAGTCTCTCTTATCATCTTTAGTCCAGTATTATTCGCTCTGATGATGAGATTCGTTTCGAACTTCTTAATTTTCAGCTCTAGACCTAAAATCTGGCATTGTCTTTCGAGCTTGATCTCAGACTCGTTGATTATGATATCCCTTGTAGGATGTTTCTTGTCTGAGTAAAGAACGCACGCTTTGGTTTTGTCATTGTTAATCTCGAGTCCAATTTCTCTCAGAAAGAAGATAATGACTTCCAACTGAAGGCGCATTTCGGCCTTTTCTCTAGGTCTATCGTATTGAAGCATGATAAAAAGATCATCTGCATATATGAAGAATCTTAGGTTATAGCATAAGAATTGTGTGATCATATTGAGTGCTATAACAAAGCACAGAGGGCTTAAAAGTCCTCCTTGGGGAGAGCCTGAGTGATGCATTTTCCATTTTCTTCCCGAACTAGTATTAGTGTAAGAGAGCCTATTGAGAATGTGGCTTAGAATAATGGAAATCAGAGCTGGGTCTAGATTCAATTTAGATAAACCCGTCTTGATGGCGTCAAAACTGATCTTCTCAAACGCGTTACTAACATCCAACAGGAGAAGAGCTACCAGATGACTTTCCCTGATCATTTCAAGAAGATTAAGTTTGATGTAGTAGTGCAAATCGATGGCCGAACATTCTTCGATGAATGCAAATTGTAGCGGTAATTTCATGGTGTCGGTGGCTTTTTTAGTGATCCAGAATAGAATCGCATCATTAAGGCGATAGAGAGGGTGCATTATCGATAATGGGCGCAGTTTAGTGCTATCTCTCTTGGGAATATATTGTATGCGGCTTCGTTTGATTAGTGGACTGACATATCCACATGAGGCCAGGTAGCAGAAGAAATCAAGGATCCTCTGACCGTGTTCTTCCAAAAGTTTTCTTAGAGTTACACACGACAAATTTTCTTGATAAAAACATCCTTTCTTGGTGACTTTCCGGCAGATTTCATTCCAGTCTTCATTATTCAGCAACGTATTGAAATCGAGAATGATTTCTAGCCCTCTGTTTGGGTTAACAATGGTCGGAGAGTCAAGGCACTCAGGATCACTCCATTCGATCTCAGGTCCATTAGACTTCCAACCCATCTTGTCCAGAGGTATTGTGACATCCTTTATACAATTCTTCCCTAGACATCTCTTTATCAACACCCATGGACCTTTTGGCTTGATGAATTTCTCAAAATTCTCTCGGCATTGTTTCCTGCGCAATTTTACAATGATTTTAGGGATATTCCTCAGATTGTATCGATCGATCTCTCGTATACATAAATGACTCAACCTATGAACCTTTCCTTTCGGAGCGGGCTTTCTCCTCTTCGATCGTCTGTAGCTCATTCGGTAAATTTTTGTGAGAGAAGCATCCGGCTTGAATTTTCTGGGCCCGGAGTCATAAGTCATAGCTTTTTCGTGTAACGAGATCATAATGTCTTCAAATCTTCTGATCAAGTCATCTGCCTCACTTGAATAACACGGACGAAGATTAAGGAAATCTAGATTCGTATTAGCTGCTGCTATCCCAAGTTTCCTTAGGTTGATCCGCGGGAGGGAATGAAAATTGTCCAAGCAACAACTTAATATTCTGTGATCGCTAAAAGTTGTTTCATGAACTGCTGCTTGAGAGATCCGTTTTCGGAGCTTGGTCGACACCAATATGGAATCGATCCAACTGTGTTCTCCGGAAAAGTTGTTGAAACGAGTCCAATTGTTCGCATCTGGAGCGATAATGGGTTCCATACGTAGATGGATTAGGGACTTGGCTATAATAGCTCCATTTCCATCCATTTGATTGAAGCTCCAGAGCGGGTGGCGACTGTTTAAGTCACCCATGAGGATATGTTGAGCACATCGATGACTCCTAACGAATTCATGATATCCTTTCATGATCAGTTTAGCTTGGCTGACTGGAGTACGATTAAAACAGGGCACGTATATGCACGCCACATAAAGATCCAGATTCTTGAATTTCTTGTGAATTACAATCAAATCGCAGTCTGAAGGATTCCATGAGGATTCCCAGCCTGTGTCCGAGGTCAGGATGGCGGCTCTACTTCTCCCGTTACATCGGAATATCATTCCGCAACTGGTATTGATTTCCTTATTGATTTGTAGGAAATTCGGCTCGCATAATCCGATGATCCAATGATTGGAAATCTTCTCGGCGTGCAATATAGCTTCCATGACCGCAGTACCTCTATTGAAAGTGTTCAAGAAGGTAACTGCGATAGGCTTCTGCACTCTGGCAGGTAGCTAGAGCCATTGAAAATGTTCAGTTAATCACTTATTTTCATGAGGGAATACAATTATAGTGAGAGTACTTACCATCGTGATTGGTATTCCTAGTGTGATAAAAATCGATAGATGATGAACAAACAGGTAAAAAGTCAGGCAAATAAGGTATATGTTGAAGAGGTTGAAGCGAGTGACAGCCATGAGCTATCAGCTCTCCTGATGAACAACTACATTTCAAACTGTTGAATGCACTTGACATCTCGGTTTTCCATTCTCCAAGTTTCTCTCTCTCTCTCTCTCTCTCTCTCTCTCTCTCTCTCTCTCTGTTACAGGATTCACGCTCAAAAAGAGACTTGCTCTGGGCACGAAGGGTCCTTGAAAAATTTTTTCCTCCTCCTCCTTCTGATCACCTTGCTAATCTTTCTCTCTTCCCATGCTCTCTGCGAAATTTTTCCAATCCATCAGATGGTGTAGGTAAAGATACAAAAAACAAAGGACAATTTAACAATAATTGTTTTAGAAAATTTTTTTCCCTCTACTTTTCATGAGAAAAGCTGCTTTACACACACAATCATGATTGATCCATTGATGTATTGATGGAGTGAATGTACTTTCATCATCTGGAATCAGCCATACTTTGAGTCACTCTTTTTTCCATGACATAAGAGGCATACAGCTCTGCCAAAATCAATCCATTTAACCTGTGAACAGTAAACTTGAGCCACACAAGAACGGACCTGATCTGGACACTGAATAAAATTTGCTATGACAGCATTCCAAGCCCTAGAACATTGAAAATGCATCTATCGGCTGACTAAGTCTTTGACTCGTTTGTGACCTTATCTTTCTCCTCTTTCCTCTCTCCTCTCCTCTTCAGATGAGAGTGTCAAAAAAACATAGAACATAGAAAAATTTTCCTGGAATTTGGAGAGTGACGTTAAAATTGATCCCATTATGGAGCTCTGGGGACTGGAATGGAAATTTTTCTCATCCCTCAAATCGTGAAAATCTCAATTTTACTTGAGGTTTTCTCCATCAGTTTCAGACTTTTACACGTGGAAAAGTTCGAAGAATAAGTCACAATCCTGAGAGATTCTCTGCTAAAAAATTCGAACTAGGGAAGATTCACCAGAATTTCCCATTAGTAACCAAGAATGTCCTAGAAATCTATCATTTCCAAGAGCTTATCAGAACAATCCTACCTCGTTCTTACAAGTCTAAGGCTCATGTTATTGAAATTCGAAAATCTACTCGATTAGCTTTTGCTGAAATCTATTGCCCTCTTTTTTCTACTCTGTATTCGTACTTTTTGAATGTTCATTACGAGAACTCATGTGGAATAAATTTACTGGCAATTTATTGTGTGGCACCGTTTCTTGATAGTATTTGTGAGAAAAAACGACTGAGAGATTCTCTCTCACACATGAAACATTCTCTTTGCAAATTCAGATTTGTTGAGCCAATTGCTGAGTTGAGTTAATTTATCAGAGCTGGAAACAGCAGTGAGCTCATTACCATGTTTTCAACTCTCAGGGCTTGAAAGTGATTTTTTAGTGTGGACTCAAAGCTGGATTCAAGGTTTGTCATCTTACATTGAGGTAATGAGTTATACTGATGGGGAACAAAGAGTAAATCGGATGCTGAGGAGAAAGAAAGGTCTGAAATTGGAAGTGAAATTATGAATCTCAATTAGCCGGAAGCGTTTCCCAGTTTATAGTCTAGTTTCTTGCAGCCCTCTAACCAGTGATTCAAAATTCACTCAAAATCCCCTCAGGCTAGAATGAGGGAATACAAAGATATGCAATTCGAATTTTCTTTCACCCACAAAGGCCTCCCTAATAATCATTGATGGGAGATTTTTGCATGGCAAAGCGAGTGAGAAGAGATCTTACTGATCCTTTTTCCATTGCTTAACGGTGAATGGAGTTGATCAATACTGATTTATTTCACCTTTCACTGCAACTATATACTATTAGAACTCATCTTCTCTACATCTTTTCCTTCCGCAAGCGAAACAATCTGATGAAGACACAGTCTTGGAATTTTCTCTCTCTCTCTCTCTCTCTCTCTCTCTCTCTCTCTCTCTCTCTCTCTCTCTCTCTTTCTCTCTTCTTGTCTATTCATCTCTTGTGAAGAACAAGAAGTTCCTTCAAATTTTTATTAAGTTACAAAGTAATTCATACATAGATTTTGCTCCTTATCTCTTGAAGAGAATCCAAATTTTTTGTACAACCTATGCTTGCATCCAGAATTGATCAGTTAAGTTCGAGAGAAAAAAATCATACTAAAGCTGATGAATATTGCTCGGCATGAGATAGAGTCTCATATTCACTATTTCTCATTAAAAAAGCCTATTCGTTACCATGGATCAACTCTTGATCACATAATTGCTAAATATTGTGCACACTTCAATCAGCAATGAGAGGAAGAAAAAGAATGCTCAATATTGTATGCTTCAAAATTGATTCCACTAATTTATTTGTCAGTTGCTCAGTCATGAGGTGACTAATCACTAATCATGATTCACAAGACTTTAGCTCAAAATTGACTGAAAATTAAATTAAAATTAAATATTATTATTATGCTAGGATAAATTCGTTTCTCCTCATCTATACTCAGGTACACTAGATGTCTCTCGCAGCCCGCAAAAAAAATTTTATCCAAAAGAAACAAAATGTTTGGTAAACATGATTTTTATTTTGTTTAACTTCAACCGTGATTAGTGATTAACGATTTGTCCCTTGGCCGAAATGTTCATGCTAAAATGGTCATCAAATCTGGCCCAAAATCTATCCCGAAATGTGCTTTCAGGAGGAAATGGTGAGTAGAGTGATAGCGAGAGAGAAAGGTGACTGCTCATCCTGTGATATAGTGTGTGTAAGTAATGATGATAATAAGGACTTATTGAAATTCTCTTTTTTGCCTAGGAATCAAACACGTTGCGAGATGCATTTCATCATCTCAACCCTTGGCCCAACAGACAACACCAGCCCCAGGTCAAGCAGAAGTAGCAACATTGATACCTCCTAGAAAACGTGATCCTGTTGCTAGAGCAAAATTAATCGAGTTTGGTCGTTTTTGTGGCGAATGTTTACCCAAGTTTATACAGAAAATACAAGTAACACATTGTGATGAGCTGGAACTTCTGATTGCTCCACAAGGAATATTACCTGTTATAGCTTTTCTCAAAGGACATCATACAGCTCAATTCACTAATTTGAGTGATATAGCTGGCATGGATGTGCCATCCAGAATCAATCGATTTGAAGTTATTTACAATCTCTTATCGATCAATTTTAATTCTCGTATTAGAGTTCGAACGTATGCAGATGAATTCACGCCCATAGATTCTATTGTCGAATTATTTCCAGCTGCCGAATGGTACGAAAGAGAAGTCTATGACATGTATGGAGTGTTCTTTTTGAATCATCCAGACTTGAGGAGGATTCTCACCGACTATGGTTTCATGGGACATCCTTTCAGAAAAGATTTTCCTCTCACTGGATACAGTGAGGTAAGATTGACATACATTTCAAAAAACCGATCGAAACTAATAATTTTATGGAATTTGCAGTACCGATTTGATACTGGTTGTCAGATGATCATAGAGGAACCCCTCGAATTAGCTCAAGAGTTTCGTAGATTCGATTTGGAAACACCGTGGGAGGTCTTCCCAGAAAGTCGAGCCAAAGAGATAGCACCAGAAGAAATACCTCTGATGGAGGGAAAGATCATGGATCAGCCGACTAATCAAGCAAAAAAATAGTAGACTTAGTCCGTAAGGTATTATCCTCTCTGTTGAGCTATTGACTTGTCTTTTCATGAAGAAAGTATTGGGTCTTCATTGAACATATGTAATATAATCAAATTGATTGATAAATCTCCCTTGTTTCTCGATGATCTACTTTGAGTAATAAGAAAAATTTTACTGAATCAGGTTATCATTATTTTTCGAGGAGCAAGATTTGTTTAAAAATTCAGTTGACGATCATATTGCATCGATAATCATTTTTAGGCCGCTTGTTTATCACCAGAGTAAGGTTTCGATTTCAAATCTAGAGAGGAGAAAAATTATTAGAATCGCCAGATTAAGAAAAATTCACCTTTAAGCATCTGTCGAATTAACTTACTCTTTGAGAACAATTTTTCAGCATCTTCAATATCACTAGGCATCTCTATACCACGAGTTTCAGGTAAAAAAAGAACCAAAGCGCTATTGATTAGTGCCAAGGAGCCAAAGATGGAGAGGGAAAATCCGAGACTAGTCGAGGCAGTCTATAAAAGTGAAGGGCAACAGTTATTCGAGGTCAAAGTCTCATGTAAAGATGAAAAATAATTACCAGCTCTTTAACAAACGGAGCTAAAATGCATCCAGCTCGAGCAGCAATTGAACAAGAGGCTATGCCTGTTTGCCTCAAGACTGTGGGATAGATTTCGGACGAAAAAACGTAGCATAAAGTGAAGGAAGATGTGACACAGAATTTTCCAATCATTGCTAGAAAAACTCGTAAACTAGTTGTTTCCGGGGACAGAAACAACACCGTTGAAAGACAGGATAAGCCCGCTCCCATCATGAAATATTTAAGGAGAGTTTTACGATCGAAATGATTCAGTGCCATAGCTGTTATGTAATAGCTTGGAACTTCAACCATTCCTGCGAAGAAGAAGTTGAGAAATAGATTGCCATTGAGATCACCTATATTCAGTGATAAACCATAGTAGACAAATGCATTGACGAAGAAAGAAAAATACAGAATTGCGCTGTATTTTCTCAGAACATCAGAGCGAATGAGATCAAAGAAAGTTGCTCTGATTTGAACACCACAATCAGATTCCTGAAAGAGAAGAGAGAGGATAGAAATATTATCGCTGAAAATTGCATCAAGTATATTGTATGCCTACTGTTTCGATTTGCTTTTTGAGAAGTGCAAATTTGGACACAACATCATCAACTGGCTGAGAATTCATTTTGCATGCTCGAATCAATTCGTTTTCTGCTTCTTTGAATTTGCCATTGGTCATCATCCATCTGATTGATTCTGGAATGGTTGTGAGCCAGATGAGCCAAATAACCTCCGCCACAGCACAAAAGTACGAGAATATTTGATAATTGCGAATCAAATAGTATATTCCAGGGAGTATCATATAGCCAAAAGCAAAACCTCCATCTACAGCAACTGAAGTGAAACCGCGTTCTCTTTTGCCGATACATTCGAGTACTGGAAAGAATTCGAATCGAGAGGGTAGGTCAAATATCGATCTGGAACCATGGACAACAATCTACACTTGGAGCGAAGGAGATTCGACCAGAGAAGGTCAATGAACTTACGCAATAAATATCCTGTAAGCGCTCGACCATTACATGCTACCCCTGATAGAAATTTGAAAAATATAAAGCTACTGATTGTTGGTGCAAGGCCAACACCAACTGAGGCGAATATTTCCATTGGTATTGCTATTCGTAGAACAGTTAACCGGCCAAATTTATCCGACAGCTGACTAAATATAACGGCACCTACAATGACACCTCCCATAAAGCAAGATTGAGCGAATGAGGCAAGCCATGAGCGATCGCAAATCAAATTCCACTGGAGAAAAAAGAAATGTACCAGTAAAATAATTAATCATCATTTATGACGATGTTTATGGATCCAATTTTTTTGACTGTTTCCTGAGCAATTTCTTCGCTAATTTCTTCTCGAGAAGCGTTCAAATCATTGAGCACTGCAGCAAGAAGGTTAATAAAACAAAAAAAGCTCACCTTGTCGATTATGGTTGACGAGTAGAAAGATTTGTCGTAAGTCCATACTTCACAATTGGATGAGCATAATTTAGATGAGTTCTGAAACAATGATTATGATAATTATAAATGTTTATAGGGAAAATAATTTCTTGATAAGAAAAGAAAATAGATGACAAAAAAAGTTGACAAATTAGACACCTGATAAATCAGCGGTTCGCTGCACCAATAGTCTATGGGTGGAGCGAAGAATGGCATGGACAGTTTATCGAAAACTGAGAAGGCAAGTGAAGTGAAATAAAAGATGAATATGTTGGTTTGCCATGGTCCCCAAGTACCAAGGATGTCTGAAATATTGATATTTTTACTCTCAGCCATGGTCAAAACATTATTAATTCACATCAGTGAGAGATTGTACGTCGATTTCTCCTGATTGCATATCGAGTAACAAGAGCAATGTGACGATAGCGAGTGGTAGAGAGAGAGAGAGAGAGAAAGAAAGAAAGAAAGAGTAAAGAGGGAGAGAGCTTTGTCACCGAATCCTCTCTCGATCGCTTTTCATCTCCAGGATATTTGCCATTCTGTGACTTGCAAACGGAGATGTTGATTCAATTGCCACGAATCATAACAATCTTCATATCAATGGGTAAACAAATCGAGTGATGGAAACAATTTTGATCTTTCAACACAACTGTCCCCAGCGATCAGTTCGAAAGGCGATTTTTATTCCTCTTGTTCACATCAAGCCAGTAATCATAAAACTTGGGTGGGAGTATTGCTGATCAACCAATCATTCACAGGAACGGATTTAGATAAGATATTTATTTCCAAACAAGTCAAATTATTTCCTTGATCAACGGAATAGCTCATATATTTACAAACTCAGTCTTGCCTTTTCTTGTCTCTCTCTCTCTCTCTTTCTTCCTCTCTTCACATTTTCGAACCTCTCCACAATCTTCTTACTAGCCATTTTTAGCCAATGAATGGCTTGTGAAGGAGCCATTCGAAAAAGAACCGCGCTTCTCGATGTTTCACAAAATGTTCAATAGATCACCCTCGAGCTTCGAGGACCTACAGATTAGTTAGTAGATATAACTAAGCTTTTGGTACGGTTCATGCTATCTGGTCTTCGAATTTGTGTCCTTCCAATCTTTAGAGCTGATATCTAGGAGTTGAACACTTCGTGCTGGGTAAGCTTGAAGCTCGAAATGTTCGATAATAAAAGGCCAAAAGTTAGATGATAATTCGAATGCTGGAGAGATGTCCTGGGACGATGGATTGGTAACTACAAGAGCCGATGGCAAGAGAAAACAAATGAAGGTTCTGAATCTCTCTTTATCTCCACCCGCTCAATGAACGCAAGTCATCGACACAAGTAGGCCAAAAGCCATCGTCGCAACGCTAGAACTGTTATTGACGCTATTTTGGGTTGTGAGCTTGGGCTTGCCTCCTCCAGTTTAATTCTGCCTTTCTCAGATCGAGTCTCCTCCTCCAGTCCTAACTCAAGTCACTCACCTTCGTTGATGCTCCGTTATTTTATTTTGGATTTTAGGTCAGGAGAGTCAGGTGAGTTTTGTTCTCTCTCTCTTTCTTTCTTTCTTTCTTTCTTTCTTTCTTTCCTTCTTTCTCTTTCTCTTTCTCTCTCCTTCTCTCACTCAGTCTGAGTGAGCCAATCCGACTCGCTCACTTACTGAATCACGGTCGTAATCTCTATCTGATCATGGAAGCCGGACTCAGCTTCGTTCGTTCAGAGAGAATCGTTCAGTAGAGCATCTTGCTTCAAGCCTACTGCCGGACTTCTTTACTCCTAAAACGGCTCTATTCTGTGATCTTTCCGAGTAACAAAGTCATTTTTCATCTGTGTATTAGGCTTTTCAATTGTTGCTAGTTAAATATTATACATCTAACTTATAGTTCAGTGGGCCAAACGGATATAGATTTTCCAGTTCGAAGTAGTTACCAATGCTTCGTCTTTTTTTGGATAAGCTTCTACCTCGACACTCCAGCTAAATATATCGAATGTTCATCGTCAGCTTAGTAACTCAACGAAATTCATTGTGCATGCTAACGAACGATATCGGGAAAGCTTTTCCTAACAGCATCACCATCCACGGTCTATTCCTTGATACCATCGATCATCGTGTGAGAGTACGTCTCCCAGTGGATGTATATAAGTTGAAAATCAATCGGAATAAGCTCAGATGATTTCCATTGGATTATCGTCGATCATCATCGTTTAAAAGTGAGCCCCAGCAAGACCAGGATATTTCATCCACACCCAATGAATAAGAGCAAGCAGGGCCACAAAAAGGATGCTAAATATCTTTGTGGTCAACCTGGTAATCAACTTCGCTCTCATATCGACCTTACCAGATCGACTTACCTATGATATATTCTTAAATCGAACATATTCTGATTTCGAGAGGACCGCTCCTGACAGTAAGTACAGTTAACTCAATCAAAAAATTATTTCTCTCTCAGTGGCATCTTCCACACATACACACTCACACACATCGCTATTAAGCGTCACGAAGCAGTTTCAGGATCAAGTTTCAGAACCCGAAAAAAGGTGTAGACGAGTAGGAAGATGCCAGTTCACTAACATTCGGAATCGGACAGCGTTTCGCTCAATGTATGTGACCATTTCTGATGATGGTCACAACTTTTGTCCATCCAGTTCACGGCTATTGTTAGTATTTAATGTTCCAGAGCAAATAGCCATAAGGAGCGTATATGCACACACACACACACACACACACACACACACATACATACACAACGCCAGCAATGTACCGTTATCTGTAGTCTCTCACAGCCTCAACATTATTCACTTCTTCTTTTCTCGACTCGTGCTGATCCGTTCGTTCTAAGCTCTTTTCCATTCTCTCAACTGATGATGAATAAAGTCAGTGGGAGATATGCAAACAAATCCTACTTCTGGTGCTTTGTCCTCTCAATGGCCAAAATTCTTTTTTGTTCAGCTAACTCTTGAAGTTTTTGAAATTTTCTCTCTCACCATTTTCATCGTTTCTCATTTTCCTTGATCAGAACAGTTATGAGGGTTTAGAGGTCCATTATACGGACAAATTGTAGGTGAAAATGAACTTTCAAGAGGTCAAGAGGATGTATGATGTCAAATGAATGATTTCATTAAGTTCGAAAAACTAGAGCTGATCATATTAATGAATGATTGTGTAAAATTTTTGAATCCTACAAGATGAATCATGCGGTGAACGCAGTGAAGTCATCATTCGTGAGGCCTCTTCTTCTGTCTCTCTTTCTCTCAAATGATTTGCTCAAATTAACACCAAAAGTGAGCTAAAAAGTGAGAAGAGGTAGTGTAGATGGCTTCATCGGGAAAATGGTCCAATATTTCGAATTGTAATAGTAATGGTAGTAGTCTTCCATTGGCTTTCGCCTCATTCAGGCTTCATTCAAGCGCCTAACTTTGCACGTAAAGAGCACTTTCCCCAAATATCAGCACCAATTACCAGTGATTTGAGTGAAAAGGCGGTGAAAGCGATTGGATGAGGGGTGAAGTGAAGCTGCAACATTGGTCCTCCCAAAAACGTTCAGGAATATCGAAACGCAAGCGAGAGTGTTCCGAACGATCGAGCGGCGTGAATCATCTCTCTCTCGCTCTTCCCTCGCTCGGAAGCTAATGAACCCTCTACCACCTCATATATCAGAACGTAGCCAAATTTTTGCTCCACTCTGTGATCATCATCCATTTTCGTCAGCATCACTCGATCGCTACGAGAAGAGCCAGCTCCGAGCTCGTCAACTGGTAGTGGAGAGCTACGCGAGTCCGCATCACCAGCCTTCCCAAAAGGAGCAGCGAACTCAATGAGAGAGAGAGAGAGAGAGAGAGAGAGAGAGAGAGAGAGAGAAAGAGAGAAAGCGATAGAGAAAGAGAAAGAGAAAAAGAAAGAGAACGTCGAATTCGTCCGGGATGCTGCTCCTCACTGCATCCACGCTTGCCAGCATCAGGGTGTGATTGATGGCTGGAGAGAAAGAGAGAGAGAGAGAGAGAGAAACAATTCTAAACTTATCGCGATCTTCAGCGACCTTCCCACTAGAGTGGCCTCTTCAGCGATATACTAGCCTGACCTACCACACCTTTGCGTATGACATTCGCTCCTCTCTTTCCATCTTTCATAATTGATCTTTGTTATTCCCTTTGTTGAGCTCAAGGTATATTGTCCTGATTGTTCAGATTGTTCAGAGTGTTTTGGGAACAGCTCAATCAGGCCTCGAGATATTCTTGTGAAGGAATAAACTGTCATTCTGCTTTGGGAATTCCAAGGATATTTTGTTGGCGATCCTAAATTTAAACACAAAATGACCAGATGAGGGAGAGGGGACAAGAGAAAGAGAGGGAGAGAGAGAGCGAGCGAGAGAGAGAGAGAGAGAGAGAGAGAGAGAGAGAGAGAGAGAGAGAGAGAGAGAGAGAGAGAGAGAGAGATATTTTTTGTCAACCAGGTTTTTTTTGGGTCTTTCCCTTCTTCACTACAACTTTTATGACATCTGTCACTACTAACTTTATTTGGATTCGATCTCACTTTTTCTCTTCCGTTATAATGTCCTCTTTTTTCTGAAAATTACATGTATGTGAGCAATTGAATGGTGAGAAAAATGAGAAGAAATAGCGAAGCAAAATTCTCAGTAGAAGACTAGTGAGTTCCGTGACAAATATTCGAAAGGAAGGAGTAATTGAGAAAATTTGTAGAATAAAAATGTGTTTCCATAATAATCGTGAAAATTCAATTTTCTCAACTGGTAGAAATTGTGAAGAGAAGAACTTTCTCTCTTTCTCCGATGAATTATTGAGTCGCCTTTTTTTCTGCAAACATAATATCACTTAAACGCTTGTTTCAACTAAATAGCACAGATCATGACAATGCAAGTTAGCAATCCTTCAACTACTTCCTAAAATAAAAGCGCTAATTTGGGCTAAATATGCTTACTACACAGCGTGCTAATATTTCATGCTGAAACACATTTTAGCATGCATGTTCAATTCATCAGATCTGATCGAGAAAAAGTACCAAACACAAAATGAAATGCATCACGACAAAGAGTAGGAGAGAGAGAAGCTGCTACCTCATCGTCGTGGTGAGGTTCGATTTGGTAGTAGAAAGTTTTACGAAATCTATCAGCACCGTTTAAATACTTTCATTCGAAGGATGTAGAAGTCAAATTTCAGTCAATGCAATAGTCTGAGCCATGTTGATCGTTTCGACTCGCCCTTTCACAATTGCTTGCAAAAGAGAAAGGTAGAAAAGAAAAAATAGCCACTTCTATTTCTATTTCTTTAGGTTCAGAATTGTTTTGCATTACTTTCCAGTAACAGTCAAGCAAGTCACCCATGAAGCCGATTCACAATCGATCGGAATAAAGGTGATTGCATAAGTAAACCTGAAATAGTTGCTCTTTCAGGGACTGACAAAAAAGAAATACGAGTGAAAGGTTGCGTGATTATACTGTTATTCTGGCCACTATTGAAAAACACATCTTCTCTCTCTCTCTCTCTCTCTCTCTCTCTCTCTCTCTCTCTCTCTCTCTCTCTTTCTTTCTTTCTTTCTATTCCAATCTCCACCAGCTTCAGCTAATTTTGTCACCAAAGCTTTGGGAAATGTGGTGCGATTTTTACCCTCAATGCACATCGGTAATCTCTATTCAGGTGAGCATTCCGATCTCCTATCTCCTCAAGCGGAAGAAGGTGAAGATGGTGAAAAGATCCTAAGCATGATCACCTATCAACTGGATCCTCTCTAATTTGGAATATATGTGTCTAACCATCTATTCTCTTGCAGCGAGACCCAAAAATCGTTTCAACCAAGGATGTGTTGGGGGTACTCGGTGCCAATTTTTCCTATCTTGCTGGATGTCAGGTGGCTCACTGGGCTCATCGTGCGGACCCTTATACACATGCTGTATCACACCAAGCAGCCAGGACATCCAGCCGGCATTTTTTGGACCTGTCGTCAACGACCCATGTGAGTATTGATCACTCTTATAATGTACCCAGTATTTGTCTGTTTCTCTTCCTCATCTTCCGCATTGCTTATCCACGAACACATGGGGTGAGCTTCCCTTTTTCTTCTCTATTACGAAACTTAGTAATTGATTGTGAATCGAGCATCTCAAATGAACTTATCAAATGACGGTAACAGCAGTATACTGACTGTCTGAATCAAGATTTGACCTTCTTCTCATACACTTCTTTTTCTGATAGAAGCGAACATATCCTGGAGCTCTTCCCTTCTTAGTTCTAGGTCAAAAAAAGATCGAGAGAGTAAAAAGAGAAAGAGAGAGAGAGAAATATTCTTCATAATCAAATCATAAAAACAATAGACGCTAAACTTGAAGAATATGACAATCTAGACAAAATTGAACAGTTTGTTTTAATTCCCAAACGAACCTCATGTTATTTGTTGATGGCTGAAATTATATCCTGGAAAACATGAACAAGATCCGATTGCACTTTGTTGCGGAGTGATTAGAAGAAGAAATCACTCAAGCAATTTGAATGTTTTTTCATCCTCTATCCCTCTGATACTTGAGATCCGCGAAAAAATTGGTGTAATAATAAAAAGCTTTCTATTTATATTCTGTGAACCCATGGATCTCGTACAGTTGGCTATTTAGAGAAAGAGAGAGAGAGAGAGAGAGAGAGAGAGAGAGAGAATAGTCCACTACCACTACTGGTCGCTGAGAATGATGATGATAACAGCTCAAACTTGCTCAGCAATTTGTCCAAATGATTGCTCAATTACTATGATTGAGAGAAGCCATCTTTTATTGGGGAAAAAGATACGGGATCTTTAGGACTAAAATTGGTTGCGTTCAAAAATGACCCAAAGTCGAATTTCCTCTCCCTTCCTCACTCTCTCTCTTTCTTTCTTTCTTTCTTTCTTTCTTTCTTTCTTTCTTTCTTTCTTTCTTCCTCGTCTATTCGTTAAATTTCTTTCCATCAAATTTTTGAACATTTTATTTGTCATTTGACCATTCACACGATGACGAGTCATCTCTATTCTCATCGATCTGTTCTTATTGTCCACTCATGCAGATTGTGGAAGAAGTGCTACAAGAATCAGCCGAATTGTTGGAGGCTCTGATGCTTCGTTTGGACAGTTTCCTTGGCAAGTAAGTAGCCGACGAGTAGATGTACTTACGCTATGACTCTTTTTCCAGCTTCACGACCATCACTTGACCATTCCAATCATGATTTTGATCACTTACATCAGCCAGGGAGGCCAATTTTCGCTATTCAAATTGTGTATATACTCTCACTTGGTCCATAATCATTTAAAGGGAGAGAGAGAGAGAGAGAGAGAGAGAGAGAGAGAGAGAGAGAGAGAGAGAGAGAGAGAGAGAGAGAATAGATAGCAAGCTTTCGAAAGTGCCTCGTTTACCGTTCTCATCATTATCGTTTGTAAGTCTATTGACCATGGACACACCGCACGCTGCTACTACCATCGCTACTGCTACAATTGAGCGCTAATAGCTCAGCTACTGCTCAGTGAGGATGATTCGAGAGTAGATTTTTCTATTGAATCGTCCACTTTCATCATCTAAATTAGAATGTGGGTCACTGCCCCTCAGAACCCTTCGCCACTCGCCAGCGCTTTGCGCGTGAACTTTCCTCACGCCAGCTTCGCCTGCCAGCTCGACTGACTCGCTCGCGGGCTGATCGAACACTGATTTCGAGTCCGAGTATCACCCAAATTCGTGCTCTTCCCTGGCTCCTACAGCCTTGATCTCTCCCGATTAAGTTTGTTTTTAGTTCGGACTTTTTGAGCGGAGATAGAGAAAGAGAGAGAAAGAGAGAGAAAGAGAGAGAAAGAGAGAGAGAGAGCGGTAGAAATATTAACCATCCACCTCGGCTGGACTTTTCCACCATCACTACGATTAGCGGTGATGCAATTTTTATAACGAGAGAGAGAGAGAGAGAGAGAGAGAGAGAGAGAGAGAGAGAGAGAATGAGCTTACGCAAATTTTCTCGCTTACTGGGAAATGATAAATTGGACTAGTCTCCGACTGGGAAAAAGAAAATTTCAATGAAATAGAGGTATTTCTTCCGAAGAATATTGATATTAAAAATGATAAAGTGATTTTATGAAGCATTTATTCTTATTTCTTTCTAGATCAATTCGGTATTTTCTGTCTTGAGGTCAAAAGATTCGGAAAGCATGCTGGTCAATCACAGCGAATTTATTTGATCTGATAAACGGCTTTGTCTGTTCCATTAAAGTTGAGTTTAATCATCTTCATTTTGTTACTTGAAGGCATTCGTCCAAGTGGGTGGTAGTCGCTGTGGAGGAGCTCTCGTTGGCCAAAGACATGTGGTCACTGCAGGTCATTGTGTAGCACGGTGCGTAAACAGAATCTAATTGTTTTTGGAAAATCTATTGTAAATTAATTGATTAATTGAGAGAAATTATTATCGACCGTCAGCTAACGAATTTTTCCTCCTTTGTTCTCTTTTCTCTCTCTCTTCATCAAAACACTGGTCTGGTTACACACTTTTCTCTCTCTCTCTCTCTCTCTCTCTCTCTCTCTCTCTCTCTCTCTCTCTCTCTTAATCACTAATCCGAACACTTGCCCCCAAAATGAATAATCACCACAAAATTCAACAACCGGATTCATTTTTTTGATGATGACGATCAGTCATCAATTAATTTTCTTTTTTTCTCTCTCTCTCAATCGAAAACCTTAATTGAAACTGATGTGGTTGGCGTGGATGAGCAGATCTCAGCAAAATCCGAACAGCATCCGAGTAACTTTGGGTGATTATGTGCTTCACTCGGATATCGAAAGTTTACCTCATGAAGTGTTCACGGTGACGGATGTACGATTGCATCCTAATTTTCGCTTCACTCCTCAAGCAGACCGATATGATGTTGCGGTTCTTGTATTGGATAGACCGGTTCAGTATCGAGATAATATAAAACCGATTTGTTTACCCCAAAAAGGTGCCAACTTTTTGGGGAGAGTGGCTTTTGTTGCAGGCTGGGGAGCCCTGCAAGCAGGTAAGATATTTATCCTCTCTCAACCCAACTTCTCGCTTGCCAACCACAACATTTGGAATCATTGTTTTCCACTGTCATGCTCTTCTTCACCATTCTTCTTGTTTCCTTCCATTCTCACTACTTACCACTTGCATGTAAATCAATTCAAAGATATTTCTCTCTCTCTCTCTCTCTCTCTCTCTAGCTTTCTTTCTTTCTTTCTTCATCTTACGAAATGTTCCCACAGCTAATCCCAAACTCGCGCCAATATTCGATTCAATTCGATATCTTGCCATTCTAGCTGTCCAGATTGGCCTTAAGTTGGCAAACATTGAATACGCTTGATACGCTATCACTGTATACGATTCAGTCTTTGACCCTTGACATAGTGAGGGTCAAAGGCCTGAAGATGTGATCTAATCGCCAAGTTCCTTTTGTATTTATGAAGCGAGTTCTGCTGAGAAAAATATTCACTTTTTTATCGAAAAAGGCATTCAAAGTTCAGTTGATTTTTCATTCGATTTGACTTTTACGATTTGAGGAAAGTTTTTTACCGTTACAATAATAGATCTATCAGTCAACTGTCAGTTTATGTTTTCATCACTCTACAGCCGTTTTAAGACCTCTCGATTATCACTTTGAGCTTCAATAGACTAAATTTGACTTCAAGTTGACATTTGGCTGCTCTACTCTCAAAGGACATCCGAATTTGGATATGCTAAAATATATTTCTCCTTCCCTAAGACATTACCTGAAGCTTTGATGAGAGGAGAATTCTGATTTCTTCCAGGAATCGTTAAATTTGAGGAGTTGCCTGGCAAATCTGTGAATATTTATAGAGAAAACTTGATAGAGTCAATTTTGATTTCGATTGTTCTCATTTTTTTATCATTTTTTCATAATTTCCCTT
The DNA here is from genome assembly GCA_003956705.1 of Brevipalpus yothersi. Taxonomy (NCBI): domain Eukaryota; kingdom Metazoa; phylum Arthropoda; class Arachnida; order Trombidiformes; family Tenuipalpidae; genus Brevipalpus; species Brevipalpus yothersi. Next base: position 159,247 of record QZCP01000468.1, on the reverse strand, counting down.
TCCTTCTTCTCTCTTTTATCAGGATCGAAATTAAGACCAAAAGTGCTCCAGCATGTCAATGTGCCTGTTATCGATAATAACGTTTGTGAAGTATGGCACCGAAGAAGAGGAATTAATATCCGAATCCACGATGAAATGATGTGCGCTGGCTATGAATTTGGTGGTCGCGATGCATGTCAGGTGAGATAATATACTGATCAATTCTAAAAGCGAGATGTTTGTCCTTCTCAGCTGAAAATGTTTCCATTTTATGCCATTGATTGATTGGTCTCTTTTTTTAGTCCATGCCAATTGAAGTGTAAATCTTCGCTGAAGTGTGAGGGAGGAATCTATTCAAAACAGATTGAAAACTTATTCACCGAAAATCAATAAGAGTCGATATTTTCGCACGATTATTGCATTAGGTTTCTGATTGATTAGTTAACTGTTCAAAGAAAGAAGGGAATAAACACTGATACTAGAAATATAGTTTAGGAAAAAATTCTCTGATCAATCGCTTGAGATAAATATATATTGTTTTGAATATGACTAACAGTTTATCTCTTCTTTAATTGTTTTAAGGGTGATTCCGGTGGGCCACTGATGCTAAACGAATATGGAGTTTGGTATCTGATTGGAATAGTTTCCGCTGGATATTCTTGTGCCAAACAATATCAACCTGGTATTTATCACAGAGTCAGTAGCTCATCAGATTGGATATCAGCAAATATTTATCAAGGCAGAAAATGAGAACATATAAGGAACTAGCAGCATTCATGAGGATCTCGTTCTTCGAGAATTTAAAAACGGAAAAAATTCAATCAGCTGCTATCAATTACCATCTGTTCCTAGAGTTTATTCCAGTCTCGCACTATTTTCGACAAGAGTTTCAAGATTCAAGATTTTGCTGATGTATTTTGGAAGAGTCGAACGAAAAAAAAATCTGTCCTCCCCTCATATCGAAGCTGTATCGTGATCTCACAAACATAAACGAACTACAGCGTCAAATTGAAAAGAGATGATGGGAAAAATCAGCGAAATCAGCAAAAATAATAGTGATTCCCTCTCAGAACTGTCTCTTCCCAGAGGATCTCACTAAGTCATCAAAGAGGATACAGTCTCAAATGCAGTGCCAAGAATTTGAGACAAAGTTGGATAATTTTATTAATCAAATTCTTGTGATGAACGATCTACGAACAATGAAAAGCTTTAAGTGATGCCTATCGCTCATGATTTTTTACTTATCATCTCGTTCAAGTCATTTTCCTCTGTTAATTTTTCGAATCTTATAATTATCATTAGAATCGATACCTCCATCATCATGCTCCTGACTTATCGAGCTTCCTTCTCATGATTGAAGCTTTTTCATCCTGTCATGGGTCCAAGTGATTAATACATCTGTCAATACAGTGACCCTCTGAGAGTGACTAAAAATTCCATGCTCATAGATGATTGAAGATAGAGAAAATTTTCCATATCTTCAATAATCTGAATTATGAGTTAGTTTTTCCCATTAGGATTATTGATTTGTAAATAAAATGCCCATGTTTTTTTTGAATTTCCGAATCAAAATTTGCTCACAGGTAAAATTTGAATCGAAAACGAATCAAAAATGAATGCTAAATTTTTGAAACCTCCTACGTGATAGGCCATTGTCAATGAAGTTACCCACTTTTGGTGTCTTCTAATATATGTAACTAAAGAGAAACTCGATGCTCACCAGTTTTAGCCAATTAGGATGCTCGATGACTGGATAAGATAAATCTTCAAATTCTATGGAATATTACAGGAAGTGACATAAGAGTTCCTAACTCAGTCCAATTTTCAATGAGACCTCATCTTGACTGCCTGACTTGTACAAGGTGCAACTGCTTTCCGGAGGAATCTTCAACAGGAGATATAAATACGTCATACGAGTTAAAAACTCGGGCACAGAGGCGTATGACAAATAACTCAAATATAGCTAGACAAAGAAAGGGAAGAATTCAGAGATGCTAAGAGAGAAGGTATTAAAGGGAAACATGACTAATCCTGTATTTCTATTTCGAATTTTGAATCCCTCCACTATATGTGTGTGAGAGAGAGACAATAACTTTCACATACACATCATAGAGAGTAAATAACATAATTAGATCTCCGCTAAAATATTACCAATTCATGAGGTTTTAACACCATGTTTCTTGAAATATTGCTCCATTTTCTCATCATCGTAACTTGCCAACCACTCTTCATATGACCGGCCACGAGCTCTTCTACCCTCGGTTATAAAGTCATAATTGAAATATAATCCAGCATATTTGTAATAGTATTTGACAATGATATAGGCAGTCCATCCAGTAACAAGGGCAGTTGTGAGAACTGGCCGTCTAAACAGAAACTTGGTAGCAGTTTCCATCATTCCTCCACTGTTCATACTTGAATTCATTCGTGAAAGAAGCTGAAAATTTCGGGCAACAACAAGCCTCGAACTATGAAGAGAGAAGTTGCATTAAGTTATGAATACCCAAATGATCTTAGGATAGTAACTTACCAAAGCCCTTTGCTGATCATTATGTACAATAGATCCAAGATCAACTGAATATAAGTAGAAAGTAATTTATATCATGATCAATTCTTAATTATAACAATATTTGAAATCACTCTCGACAAAGGTCTTGCTTGATGTTTACCAATAAATTTGATCAACACAGCAGTTTGTTTACATGGATCCAGTATCTGGACTCATGTACTCATGTACTCATCAAAAACATGCTGATTTCGGATATCAACTAACAAGTAAGTTGAATCAATTTGATTCAACCTGTTTTTCTCAATTTCGATTGTGTTTGAGCAATTTATTTGATTGGGCCCAATTGACTAGAGAGAATTTATAGTTCCACAAGTTCGAGAGAATCTTATTCGATCACCATGAGGGGTAAATATATTGCTCAATCTTTTGCGACCAAGGATAAGTTTTGTACGCTCTGGAGTTTTGGTCGAGAGCAAGATCAACTGAATGGTTATCTTGAGAATGGTTTCTACAATGGTTTTGGTCGGTAAGTTGGAGAAAAAAATTTCACTTTTAGTTAAAAAAAGTATATTCGCTAATTGTCGCTTGAAAAAATTTTCAGCTACGTCTGTCAATTGAATCGAGTTACTCTCAAGTTCTGTAAATACACTCCTTCCAGCAAGGGTGTGCGTGACTTCATCGAGACTGGACTCATCGATTATTGTAGAGAAAATCCAGGAGTAGCAGTCTATCTGAGTCCAAGACGTCGAAGATCCCCAATTTTGGTTTGTGAATATCTTAATGGAAGCTATCATTGGCAATCTCTATTTGGAATGAGCCATTCAAAATTGAAGCTATGGCTTGATCTATACACTACTCGCTCTGGAGAGCCGATTAAGTTTTTCAAAAAGCCAGTCAGATGCTCATGGCCTTCCGTTCAAGGTGCATGGAACCCTTTCTTGAATAAGCCCACAGAAATCAATGTCACTGAGCTACCTTCTGAAGAGAGAGGCCGGTACATTGAACGCAAGATATCCGCTACCGAACAACTTTTGAGAATGCAGGAAGAAGGAAAATTGAATAGCATCCTTTTCTCCGAAGAATCGACAAGTGAAGATAAAATCTAGTCATCGTTCATCTGAATTCATTTGAATTCACCATTACTGTATTAGTTGATTTCGCCTAATATAATTGGAGAAAGAGTTGTTTATCACTGAATCTTTCCTTGTCGCAATGTTCTTATTTGGATCCTTTATCGAGCTAATTCAATGGGGCCAGCCACGATTATCACCATCCTCAATGCTTTTTCAGTTTCAGTTTGCCTGATTATTATTATTTCGAGACTTTAAAATCAACCTCTCAAAACAAATTTCAATTCAAATCAATTTCAGAGTTGAAAATGTAAATACTTTCATGGCAAACGGGAAGTTTACTTCAGAGATTAAGGTAGGGTCTCTTCAAAAAAGGGTTTGGAGGAAGATAACAAGCTTGATTTTGAAAATGAATGAAAAATTCGATGAAAATATTACATTCAATAGGCCGAATACTGTGAAGAATCAGGGTTAACATGGAAACTAAGCTTATCGATATTGCGACCACTTCCGTTGTTAGAACTCTGGACTGGAGACGTTTGCAAAGTAGGATTGTTACTGTCACATTTTAGCTCTGTCACACATTTCCAGTTATCCAAATAATTAGCTTTCCACAGTCTAACGCTACCATCGTCACCAGAGGATGCAAGTATTGTACCAGTTATATTCCAAGATACGCGCCATACCTGAGCTCCATGATCATTGAACTGAGCAACCTGCTGAATATCAAATCTCGGAGTCGAGGTCTGATGAGGGCTGCTGAGTGATAGTTGATTATTCGAAGTTAATTGAGCTTGCTGCTGTTGTTGTTGTGCCGGCTTTATGGAAATGATCTTAACATCCCGAGAAGCTATACCAAGGAGATGATAAGATCGGCCAACGTTTGGAGCGAAAGCGAGATCATGTACTGGCTCATTAACAATGCTAATCACATCCAATTTGACCCATTGTCGAGTGTTTTCACATAATTCAAAGAGTATCACTTTGCCCTCAGAGGTCGATCTGTCATCGCTTCCAACCGCAATCATTGGGGGATGAATGCGTGATGGATTCCATGTAATGGAGCTCAACGAAACTTTACATTGAATTTCGTGTATAACTGACCACTGACTGAGAGTCATTACATCAGGAGCTTCATAAATTCTGAGAGTACCATCAGCAGAACAAGTGGCAAGTAGTAGACCGAGATGTTTGGGGGAAAATTTGACATCTTTGACGGGCGTTCGACTGTCAACCAAACTGGCTCGCTTCACCCAATGTGAAGAATTGGGATCACAGCTAGAACCAGCAGGTAATTCTTCCCAAATCGCAGCAGTTCGATCAAAAGAGCAAGTGGCCAACACTTGACCAAACTCTGGATGAGCCCAGTTAACTTTCCACACAGATGCCGAATGAGTTTTCCAGCTCGCTGTTACATGCCATTGACCATTCTCATCCAGGTCAAATACCTTAACACTTTGATCACTTGAGCAAGTAGCTAAACGTGTACCATAAAAATCGTAAGCAACATCGTGTATGAGATCTTTGTGGTCAGCATTCACCTTCCGAGCAAGAAAATTTGCCATACTATTCACTATTTGAACGGACTGATAATTATTTAACTCAAATTGTGAGCTTAATTAAAGGACGAAAAACATGATGAAATTTTTTGAAAACAAAAATAATTTCTCTCAAAAATACATCAAAATCGGAATCGCTCAAGTCACATGAAATTCCACATCAGCGCCTCTATGATGTGACTTACTTGTTAGCTCGATGTTAACCTGTGAGAAGGCAATAATAAGCCGGTGACAATGTGACTGCTGTGTTAACGAAAAAATCCTCTCTCGTAATCATTCCATCGAAAGAATCTGAACTTTGTAAAATGATTCTGATGAAGAATCAATCCAATTTAGCAAGAGATGATGAGTTGATCCCCTTAATCTACTTATTTCCACTTTTCCCCGTTCCTTGATGTTATTTAGAATTTTCACCGGAAGCGCAAACCACGAAACTTGAATGAATCACATTCTCTCATCAACGGAAAGAATTGCTTCGTGAGAAAAGAATATGAGTCAAATTTTCTCGCCTTTTTAGAAACTCTCGTTGATATAATTTCATTGCATCAGTCAGAAATTTTTCGATAAATCTATTCGGATACAGCAGATTCAGATAGAATGAAGAGGATGCAACGGCTCCAATTATGAGCTGCAACGATTACAATAGTGATGAAACTATGTAGCTCTCCATCTGATTTCAACTCATCGAGGCAATTCACTTCAAGATGATGAGCAAACAGCCCATAGAATTGTGCCAACTGTCCTAAGAGGTAGAATTGTTATTATACGTGGATTAGGGCATAATCATTATGCTCATACTGAGCTTTCGTGTGCTTTCTCTCTCTCTCTCTTCTCTCTCTTTCCCTTTAAATGTGGCGCAAGTGAGGTCAAAACAACTTCAACAACAATCATCTTGATCACCGGTAAAGTCAGTCTAATTTGCATGTGAATTATTAAGATATTTTCAGGATCCTTTTTGATTAATGAATGGTTATTTAAAATTGTCATGAAACAAGATGATCATCAAACTGTTCTTCATCAGCTGTTGGTGTTTTGCCATTCTGGTTCACTGTGAGAAAGACTTGATAGAAGAGAAGTATGGAGTCAAGTATGCTAATTCATGTGAAGGTAAGATAGAATGTTCAATTGCCTTAAAATACTCAGCATTTATTCAATTTACTTAGTACTCAATGATGATTCTCTTTGATTCTCTATCAGTGTGTAAATTTTTTGTCACCGAGTTTGAGAGTCGCCTTGAAGAAACTGGAAAGTCTCATGATGTGATTGAGACCGGCTACGGTCTGGAGGAGAGCAGAAAGAAGCGGAAAAAGTATCAACAATCAGAGCTTCGTTTATTGGAATCACTCGATGGTATTTGTGAACGACTTCTCGAGTATAATATACACAAGGAGCGAGGTGATAGCTCGAGATTTTCCAAAGGAATGTCACAAACATTCCAAACTCTCCATGGACTTGTGGACAAAGGTGTTAAGGTTGATCTAGGAATACCTTACGAGTTATGGGATAAGCCGCCAGCTGAGGTAACTCATTTAAAAACTCAATGTGAAATGTTTCTAGAACGCCATGAAGAGGATATTGAGAATTGGTATTGGAAACATCAGGATAAGCCTCTAAAAGAATATCTCTGTGTTGAGAGAGCACTCAAGTTAGGCGATTCTTCTTGTCTTTTTGACGAGAGCCATAAATCAACAGAGTCTGATGCCAAAATCACCAGCAATGATGAATTGTAGTTCTTGGTGACTTGATCTAGGAAGATTCATTTTCATGAGGAAACCCCCCATATGACCAGACTCATTTGGAAATTCAATGAGGTTGAAAAATTACTTGATCAGTTTTTTAGAAGTTTTTAATTCCAATTTAATTAACAACATCAAGCTTTGAGAGCTGTATCGATCATTTTTTTTACATTTTCCATACTTAATTTGAGCTTTTCTGAGTAAGAAACATATTTTCTACTCAAATCCATCAACTTTTCAACCGTATACCAACAAATATCGCATTGAATGTTCGGTAGTGTTCTCTGTTTGGCTTTTGTATTGGATTTGCATTCATCGAGCTCACAGAGTAGAGAATTTATTTCCCGTCTCCAGAGTATATCTTTTTTTATATAATCATTCAGGTACGTTCTCAAGCAATCGAAACTCTGCCTGAAATGATCCAAATTCTCTTTGATTCTTTTCAAGAGAACAATCAATTTGTGTAAAAAATTTTCTATTAAATCATCACGATTATGAATACATGAAGCTAGTGCCATGTCATCGATCATTTCTTCCACATTAAATGATGAGACATCTTTGAAGAATTCATTTGATCTCTCTACAAGTTTGTAAACCATCTCGTAGGGATCACTTGTTTCGGTCTCGCCTCCAGTTAATTTAAGTAGCTCATTGAGTGAATTTTTAAGACGAACCTCAGCAGAAATGATATGACTTTCTCTTTGATCATTTTTGGCTCGCACCAGATTGGAATATTTTTCCTGCATATAAACCATCTGCCTCTTGAGTCTCTTATGATCCCTATCTAACTGATGGACTTCCTCTCGAACTTCTCGCCACTCAGATTCTGAATATTCTATGCTGTTTACCTCATTGTTGAACCTGAAAATATTGAGTTGAGAATTAGAAACAGATGTCTACTGAACTTTTTGATCACTCGATCAGTCACAATTTATACTCACATTCTGAGCTTTTTGCTGGATAAAGGATCGGCATCATTGGCGAGTAAGTTGATTATATTTTGAAGTGATTGATTCCTTACAAGATCTTCCTTAAGTGCAGCCTCCAAGGCTGTCAATTCAACCTGCTGGAATATCTTTTCTCTAGAGATCTCATCACATTTGAGACTATTGACTAATTTAAGAGCACTTTCTGTACGAGTTCGACGATTGAAAGAAGAATCTTTTGATCGATTCATTATCACCAAATGGTTAGGCAAAAAAGGCGGGAACACTTTAAACAACAATAATAAATTTCATGCAATTATAACCACGAGTAACTGTCAAATTTCAGCATGAAAACTTGGTCATACCACATTTGGCAACATTTACGCACAATTATAATTTACTCTAATTACTTTTCAACAAATCAACACAATTATTTGGCAGACAAACTCTTACATATACTTGACCTTTGAATTTTGAAAAGTTATCAGTTAAAGACATGTTAGCAAGCAAAATTTTGCACTTACAACGCGCCATCTTACGCATCCATACTCAACAGTGTACATCAGATCAAATTAATCATCAATTAAATTCAACATCATTTCAGTCTGATAATTAGTGAGAAAAATGATTTACAGAGACGCATAAAGCTGTAAATTGACATAAATATATATTTATTATAACTGAATAACTGATTTTCAAATCTAACCGGGAGAGTAGCTATCAGAATACAGCAAGAAATGAATCTTTTTTCTGCAGCATTCTATTTTTAAATGAATTTAAAATATATCCCCAGTTCGAAGTGATAATCTTTCAAATTCTATTGAATAATGGTCTCTGACAATTGATCTAATCACTTGAATGCATTTCAGGTTGCTCCTAGTTTGCTTTGCTCCAGTTGCTTCCTTCTTGCTTCTAGCTCTTCTCGTTCCTTCTTCTTCTTCATAGCCCGTTTACCAGGTGAATCAGTGAGGGCTGTTAACAAGGCTCCTAATACTACTGGTGTTGAGGATGCCACACGATACCTCTGAAGATACTGGCTGGAGTTGATTGTTCGAGACTTCCATCCATAAATTCCATGTATAACAATACACACACCGATTGCTATACCTGAGATTAGAATGAAACATCACAACATTATACACGCTTTCCAACAATGATGACGCAATTGCACTTACCTCCACATACTAATGGATATTTTTTCCAAGCTTTTTCTCTTTTCGGTAGAGCATTCAAATCATCATCCCAATTGACAGGAGGCCCAAAATCGGGACCAGAACTCATGGTTATCTGGAGCGTTCAATAAATATCACAACAGAATTCATGTAAACACACGAGTAGAGGTGAACTCGCCACTTGCTTCAGTGCTTCTATGCCTTCAATACCGGCTAGTTGTAACACGATTCGCCGCATGAGCATCAACAATTCTGATTGTCAGAATCGTTCACATGGAATCCTCAGTCGCTAGCTGTGAATCACTTGAACAAATAAAATAATTTAAGAGTATCAAAATTATTACCACCTTTAATGATGGTCCCAGTAAATGGTCAAAGTAGATTGTTCTTGGTAAATGGAAAATTGAATGAAAAATAAAAATTTATTTGTAAATGATAGCGATTCTTGCAAGTACAGTAATTGATTTGTTATGAACTGTTTAATAGATCGCTAAATTTCATTCAAATTCGTTTCATCTTTTATTTTCACCGGTATCAAGAATAATCTCGAGATCTTCCACTTTTGTACTTAGCAATGATTCAGGCATACCATTCACCAAGTGAGCAAAATACTCACGGATTTCACGGATCATACCCTCTCTTTTCTCATTCAGCTCGGCAAGGGATGAATTACGTTCTTTCATGAGCTTTTCGATGCTTATCTCTGGTGATATGGAGGATACATCAACCAAGAATGGTTTGACATGAGATTTGCCTAAAAATGTTGACTGAAGAGGTTGCTGATGTTGAAATTTGACATTAGGATACAAAGTCGAAGCAAACTGGTCATCAAATTGATCTTCATTCAACATAAACGGTACTTCCAGGAAGACATTATCGTCTTTTTTCACAATACTCAACCCATGGTCAATTAAAACACATAATGGAATATTGGAAACATCTTTGGGAACCTTGATCTTAAGCTTGCGAAAGTGTTGCCTGATCACTCCAATTTCTCTGGTCTCAGTGCACCGTATATCGTTGATAGATTGATTACGACGAATGACAAAATCCTTATAGACACGCTCAATACTTAATCTACTCATTTTATGTCACATAAAAAATGAATCAATCATAAGCATTAGATATTCGAACAAATAATACAATTAATCAACGGCCAAATCACAAACCATAACACAAGCCAAGCCATCAGTTTGGCGCTCAACTTTCTCGATCAACTTTACAAAACAGATACTCATGTATCGATATCTAATATGCTGAGACTTGGATTGGAAAGATTGTGTTTACATTGTACAAGACGATTCAGATTGACCTGATCAATTGAGTTTGATCATCATCATCATTTGCAAATCTTTCTGGTTTCAATTGATTGTGGCAATTATTTGATTCATAATCTCCTATTTATCTGATTGGTATATGTTGAACATCAGAATGCTGAGGTAAGCTTGATAATCTGACTTTGTAAATGATGTGTGATTGATATGCTGTGTCCTTCTCACAGTTCGAAGATTGCCAATGCCCGAAGCTTTCTCACCATTTCGAGAATGAGCTCCACGGTGGCCACTTCGTCTCGTGGATCGGTGAAGAAGCTGGAAAAACCAGAGCTAAGAAGATTTCATCGTTATTTTGCCCAAAATGCTTTCTTAATATCTATCACTGGTGGTCTGGTTGCAGCTGCTATATTCAAGTACACCGTTGCACTTCCTCGTAAACGAAGGTATGAGGCATGGTGGGAAACCTATGATGATGAAGCTAGAACCAAATATCTACTTGAGAATGGTATTGTTAATCCCGATGAATATGGTATCCCGGAATAAAAAAAAATAATGTGGATATTGTATCCATTTTCATTGCTCTGGATAGATGTATTTATCTCTCTCACTTTGAATGATTGAGATTTTTAGGATTTGAAAATAAATATCAATCTAGTTGATCAGTATACTCTGAAGCCAATCATTTTTCTACTTTCTAGTGCCTAATTCTTCAATATTCTTGCAAATTTTCATCAAAATCCAAGTCAAGCATTTTCACGAAAATTTGTTTCAATTCGTTCGACTTTTTGTCGGTGAGAAGATGCGCTGTGACATGCAGCGCGCTCGCTTCGGATGCAGTTTACATTGCAAATCGTGTCCAGTAAACAATGTGATCGACTGTTTACACTCTTCCTGTGATTTGTTTTGATTGTGACAGCTCTTCATTTAAGAGGTAAGCGACTACTTTTCCTTCAAAAACTTTGTTGATTACCTTTTGTGTGTTGCTTTCTCATCGATTATATCCAGGCTTCACGAGATGGATGGCAGTGGTGATCCATCGGTTGAATTGGATCCGATTCGGGAAGCCATCAAAAGAAAGAGAAAAATGGTTGAGGAAGAGGAGAGACTTTCACAAGAAGAGGAAGAATCTGAATCAACTTACATTCCTAGAAGTGAACTCAAGAAGCGTCTATTGGAACAACATGGGTATGGTAAATCGGAAGTAAAAGGACTGAAGCCTGAGACAGATGGTGAAGATTCAGTTGATGGTCAAGACGTGAATTCAGGCGATAGACAAGGAGACGTTTCTTTGTTTGATCAACATAGAGATCTTAAGAAAAAGGCTGATCAAACGAAAGAGAGTGCTCTTGAAAAGCAATTGAAAGAAGAAGAGAAAATTTTGGATAGTGTTGCTGAGAAAAAAGCTCTCATGGGAGTAGCTGAATTAGCCAAAGGAGTCAATTACAGTGATCCTATAAAAACAGGATGGAGACCCCCCAAGTATTTTCTCAATCTATCTCAAGAAAAGAGAGATAATATTTGTAAAAAATACCACATCTATGTCGAAGGTGAGGACATATGTCCACCCATAACTTCATTTCGTGAAATGAAGTTTCCTAAAGCCATATTGAAAGCTCTAGAAAAGAAAAAAATCAAGAAGCCCTCTCCAATCCAAATGCAAGGTTTACCATGTGTTCTTTCTGGCCGAGATATGATAGGAATTGCATTCACTGGCTCTGGTAAATCTTTGGTCTTCATTCTTCCAATAGTAATGTTTGCCCTAGAACAAGAGTACAAGTTACCCTTCAAGCGTGAAGAAGGTCCATATGGTTTGATAGTTTGTCCTAATCGAGAATTGGCCAAGCAGCACTTCGATAATGTCAACTATTTTTTCGAGGCACTCTACCAAGATGGATACCCCAAATTACGTGCATGCCTATGTATGGGTGGGATAACTATCAAAGAACAAACTGATGTCATAAAACAAGGGTGTCATGTCATGGTAGCAACTCCAGGACGTCTAATAGATATGTTGGGCAAGAGAAGGGTGATGCTAGACATATGCCGCTATCTCTGCTTGGATGAAGCCGATCGAATGATCGATGCCGGCTTCGAGGAAGAAATTCGAACAATATTTTCCTACTTCAAAGGGCAGAGACAAACGTTACTCTTCTCAGCTACAATGCCGAAGAAAATTCAAAACTTTGCTCGTAGTGCTCTTGTGAAGCCAGTGACGGTCAATGTTGGTCGAGCAGGGGCAGCTAATCTCGATGTAATTCAGGATGTACAGCATATCATGCAAGAGGCAAGAATTACTGCTCTGCTAGCAGCACTCCAAAAAACTAAACCACCTGTATTGATCTTCGCTGAGAAAAAGGAAGATGTTGATCTAATACATGAATATCTTATGCGAAGAGGCCTTGGAGCTGTGGCTATTCATGGAGGTAAAGATCAAGAAGAACGTTCGCGAGCTGTTGAAGACTTTCGAAATAGAGCGGCGGACATTTTAGTCGCCACCGATGTGGCATCCAAGGGATTAGACTTTCAAGGAATCAAACATGTCATCAACTATGATATGCCCAATGACATTGAAGATTATGTTCATCGAATTGGACGTACTGGTCGATCTGGTAAGAAAGGATTAGCAACAACCTTCATCAACAAGACTGTTGATGAGTCTATCCTATTGGATCTAAAGCATCTCCTTATAGAAGCTAAACAGAGCCTTCCACAATTTTTACTTTCCCTGCGTTCTGAGAACGAAAAGTATCTCGATGTTGGAGACGATAAAGGGTGTGCTTATTGTGGTGGACTTGGTCATCGTATCGGTCATTGTCCTAAGCTGGAAGCTGCACAAAACAAGCAAGCAACCAGTGTAGGACGTAAGGATTATCTAGCTAATGGTGCCGCTGACTGGTGATACCTTTGGAAATAAATTCATTTTTATCAGCAAAGTCTATCTTCCTCTAAAAATAGCTCTTAAACAGAGATCTCATAGACCTTCAAATCCAGGTGGAGTGAGTCAGAAGAAAGTTCTATTCTATCAGGTAAATATCGATTCGTAAATTCGAAGACGACCCCTCTAAAGTCTCCGCCCTGATCTACTTCTAGGACGCTGTATTTATTTCGATGTGATACTCATTGATACTCGTTCAATCAGTTTATCAGAAAATATTTAGTTCCATCACTCATGGGAAAAAAGAATAGTAAATTGAGCTCAGATGTTGTGCAAAGATTAACCAAAGATACCTACTTCACCGAAAAGGAGATCAGAGAATGGTATCGGGGCTTCAGAAAAGATTGCCCTAATGGTAATTTGACAGAGCAAGGATTCTTTCGTATTTACAAGCAATTTTTCCCTCATGGAGATCCATCGAGATTCGCTTCGCTCGTTTTTCGGGTGTTTGATGAAAATCAAGATGGTTCCATCGAGTTCGAAGAGTTCATCAAGGCTCTCTCGGTCACATCAAGAGGTAACTTGGAAGAAAAGCTCGTTTGGGCTTTCAAACTCTACGATGTGGACAACGATGGCTACATCACGCGAGCTGAAATGGCAAGTATTGTGGAGAGCATTTATGCAATGCTAGGGAACCAAAAGTTGCCAGAAGATGAAGAGGAGACACCTCAAGAGCGTGTTAACAGAATATTTGACCAACTCGACAAGAACCATGATAACAAGCTCACCCTCGAAGAGTTCAAAGAAGGCTCCAAACAGGATCCAAAAATTGTTCAAGCTCTTTCACTCTACGCACCCTGAGCACCTTTGCTTCGCACCTTCACTTCTAAATTCTCAGGTTTGACGGATGTGAAGTTTGACTTTTTTCACCCTTTTCACTACCAAGAGTGCAACAAATCTAATTTTTTGTTTTAACTGTTCAAATTGTTGTTCAAATCATATCTTACGTGTTGAAATGCTTTGTTAATCATCGAATAAACACCAAGCACCAAATTTTATTATTACCAAAAAAAAGTATTCATCTCATTGTGAATTGTCAATGTATTTTATTTCTCAGTTGACTCAAATTTCAAGTTCCAGAGGAGAAAATGAAATCAATCAGTGAGGAAATTTCATCTGTATATTCAGCTGCAAGCTTCCATAGGCGTTTTCCATGAAGATAATGAGGGATCGATTCGTGAATGACTAATAGTTCGACTTATCGATATGAAGAGATAACAATCCCTGGCAAAAGAATGCGCAAGGTACTCTTTTGCGAAGTTTCAAAACATGGGAATGAACGAATTGCGATTTAAAAAGGGTAAATTAGCAAAAAGCGATTTATCATCGCTCTCTATGGAGCCATGTTTATCAAAAAATTGACAACCCATGAAAAAAATCGCCCTTATAATGGGAAACACATCCTATTTGTTCACATTTTCATCAGGTATCGTATGATTATAATAAGATGTATACTAGAGAAATATAAATCTTTTCTGCTTTATTCAAGCTCAAAACAGATTCGATAAAATTAAACTTTTATAAAAACGTGTGAATCGCCATCCTCTTCATAATGACCAAAAAGAGGATTACTGAAACCGGATGGCTGTTTTTTCTTCACATCTCCGACAGAGAGTTCAGCTGAACCTGAATAATTATCTACATCTTGAGATGCAGTTCTGAGATTCGTTTCAAAAATTGGATTACGATAGCTCACAGCGATTCGCTTTTTGCAAGCTTTACGGAAAATATTGCCCCCGTAAGGAACCGAGGTTTGATAAATTAAGTAAACTAAAGAGGAGAAAATCAGAATTGAAAAAATAATTGTAAATAAAAAGATCCATGAGAAACTGGACGAATCACTTGAGTGATGACTGGATGGGATAATTTCGCATCGAAGGCCGGTAAAATTGGGTTTGCATAGGCATTTCCATTGGTGAAGATTTTTTTCCATGCATAATCCACCATTTAGACAAGGATTTTTCTCGCAAGCAAGGCCAAGAGCTTCTGAAGAATTGCTGCTCAAACATGTGATGTTGTCATGAGCCAAGGAATGGCCGAAAGAACAAGCGCACGAATATCCTTTTGAGCTCAGTAAACATAAATGATGGCATGGTGCTTTTTGACATGGATTCGAGTCTATTAAGAGGAAAATAGATAACAATCAGAAAAGCAAATCAAACTTAAAGTACAGTAAAGTAGCATAAGTGAAATTACTTACCAGGAGGCTGAATTACACCGTGAAGAATTCGTATTGCATGAGCCTTGATATTACCTCGATGAACAGTGACTCGAGCATTTCCTGTGAACTTATTACACTTCATCAATGTGTCAGATCCTGTGTTGGACCAGAAAATGAAATCCTCAAAAACTGCGATAGATAGAGGTCGAACTAGACTGTAGTCAAGTATTTTGAACATTCCTCGACCATCGAAATCAGCAGAATAGAAAAGTTGAAGAGCAACGTCCACCCAATATATTTTCTCGATGACTGGATCAACTGTAAGTCCAGTTGGCTTATTTAAATTAAAAGAGAGGATGGTCCTTCTCTGCTTACCATCCATATCAGCAGACTCGATTTTCCCATCGCTAGTGGAATGAGTTGAGCTCCAAATACTCCAAAACATTATTCTTCGCTTCGGGAAAGTAACGAAACCGTCAACTTTGATATGACTTGTGGCAAGTACCAGACCACATCGATCACCGTTTTCGTTGCACACATTGATATTACTATCTCGAGCTATGAAATAGAAATTTTTGCCAATGTAATCCCACGATAAGTGTGTTGGACGAACCAGATTTCCAGCCACTATTTTACGATTACTTCCGGCATATCTGATCGATTCGATGGTCCCGTCCTCGACGTTGGTCCAGAATATTGTCCGAGTTCGAAAATCATAGTCCATACCTTTCATTGATAATGAGTCTATCTTGACTATCTCGTGTTCACTGTGATCGTGCAGTTGGAGAGAACGAATAGCATTTGGAAGCATATAAAGAAGAAGTGCTGAGGATCCATCGATTGCTTTGCACTTTTTTGATTCAGTTAATTTATAGCCTTCAGCACACGAGCAATTAAAACTTCCAGGAGTATTATGGCAATAATGTGAGCACAAACCAACTGTTGCACACTCATCGATGTCGTGACAAGTTCGATGGTCACCTCCCAATTGATAGCCTTGGTGACAAGCACAAACGGGACCATGAGGCAGAGCCAAACACTTTTGGGTACAATTGGCCCTATCATATGAACAAGCTGTATCACAGTGTGATCCTTCATCAGAACCATCAAGACAATCTATTTTCCGATCACAGACCACTTCATGATCTACACAGTCACCTGAAGCACATGGAAAGCTACCATCTTGACATGGCTTGCTTGTCGTCGAAGCAACGTCAGGCTCAGTACATTGCGGCAGTCGCTCATCCCACCAGTCACCACAATCATTGCCTCCATCGCACAGCCATCGAGTTGGAATGCATAGGGTAGTATTGCCACAGCGAATTTGATCCTTGAGGCAACCTACATGACACTCTTTGATTCTTTCACCGTCAGGACCCTTCAGTATCTCCTCAGGAATCATATCTGGTCTCTCATCCTCTCCATTGATACAGTCAGTGAAGCCATCACAAATTTCGTGCATATAAATACAATGACCGTCAGAACATGTAAAGAATTGGGAGCTGCAGGTAGAGGATGGATAGTCGCAGTCTTTCTCGTCAGAACCATCATTGCAATCTTCAAAGCGGTCACAACGCATTTTCCTATCAATACAAGCTCCTGATTTACATTTGAATTGAGTGCTTGCACATATTACAGAAGGACAGTCATGTTCATCGCTTCCATCACCACAATCGTCCTCACCTAAGAAACAAGAAATGTTGAGAAGAAAGTGAGGTTAATCAATCGGGATGATTGGTCTGAAGTTGCCGAGCAAAAGAGGTGAAAATGCGAATAAAAAGAATATTCAAATGAAAATGATAAAATTCTCGACACGTTTCGAACTACAAAACTTAAAAATATCATGAAAAAAGACTTTGGAAAACTATTCAAAGCCTAAGGATGAATATTCTTACAATTTTCAGTTTTTTTTTCAAAATTACATACCATCACAATTCCATGACTTAGATATGCACTTGTCATTTGTTGTACACTGAAATTTGTCTTTCCCAGAGCATTGTTTGGTACAATTTGCCTCATCTGCATGATTGGCGCAATCATTGCCATTATCACACACGAAAGCAAAGAGAATGCATTGACCATCACCACAAGCAAAATGATGACGACCACATCCTCCTTCATTCGATGGACAGTCAAGTTCATCTGACCGATCTGGACAATCATTGTTTCCATCACACCGCCAATGGCCTGGAATACACTTGGAATCCTTACACCGGAAGGAACCTTCTCCACAGACTTCGGTACAATTACTTTCATCACTGCGATCATTGCAATCGAAGTGTCCATCACAAACCCATTCATGGAAAATACATTTCTCGCCATCAGCACACCTCACTTCATTGTTCTTACAAACTATCTCATCGCGTTCACAATTGTGACCATCTTTGAGAATGTAGCCCAGAGGACATAAGCAAACGACTTTTTTGTTGTAGATAGTGCAAGTATGGCTACATCCTCCTTTGTTTCGTAGACATTCGCTCGAAAGTTTTTCTGGAGAGGCGTATACAATTGGTTTCACCAGTGATCCTGTTGAGGGGTGGGAAGGTAGAGGAATCGAATAGATTGCAGTTTCACCAATTTTAAGATAATTCATTGCACTCGAGTCTCTTGACGTCCAATAGACGATATCATTATGAACAGCCAACGAAGAGATGAGACCAACATCACGAACAACAGTGATTTTCTTCACACTCTGTCTACTGTCAGATGGTAGATGGACATAGTCGATGGTGTGATACCCAGCATCGGCGAAGTAAAGCCGCTCTCTTCGCTTACAGATGAATAGCTTGGTAGGTTTGTAGAGACGAATTGCAAGACTAGATCGATCGGACCCATCCATTGAGACTTTAAGAATTTGAGGCTTTCTACCCATCGTTGATATATAAATTTCAGATCTCTCTTGATAAAGTGCCATACTGACTGGTCTACCGAGTTCTTCCAGAAGAATTGCACTCGATTCATAGTCAGGAGAACTGACAGCAAGAAAACCTTCGTTATTGTTCAGCCAATACAAATTGTTGGTGAATGGATCGAAAGTGAGACTTTCCATTCTAGTTTGGGTGAGCTTCAAGGGTCTCTCTGTCTCATCAATAGTGTTTCGTAGCTCAACTCGCTCTTTTTTAGGATCGAATAAAAACATTGACTTAGTCTGCCAATCGTATGCATATGACATAACAGGAAATCGAGCATTATAACTTTCAATGAGAACATTTTTACCGATGCTCTCGAAAAAAACTTTATAAACTTGGGTACCAACAGAGACGAAGAGGAATTCCTGGTCAGGATCAGGCTCACAGTTATGACCATCACGTGCTAGCTTCATGTTGGCTGGACAGATACAAGATCGAGTTGCATTTGGTCCCAAAAGACAGAGATGAGAACATGAGCGAGCCCAACAGAGATCTTCACGCTCTTGCTTCTGTCGGTGAGGATGATAGGCATGAAGAGTTACTGCATTCAGCTCACCAAACGGCTTTTCAGATTGAATATTTCCATGAAATTTTTCATACTCCATGACCCTACTTCCCCGATGATCCACCAAAAATATGTAGCGGTCAAAGATGGTGAGAGTTCGAGGAGTGAATTCAAGGCTGACCAATTCACGGCGTTCTTGTCTGGCGAAATCGAAGTATTCAACTTTGTTCAGTCCAGAATCACACCAATACAATCGTTGTGTAGTAAAATCAAGAGTAAGGCCAGTAGGTTGAGCAATGTTACCCTCACAGAGTGTTCTACGGGCCAAGCCATCCATACGAGCAACGAAAATGCTTTTCAAAGCGAAATCACTCCAATACATCTTGGCTTCCGAAGAATCGAGAACTAATGACTTGACATTTTCGGCTCGATCCTTGACGATACTAGCACAATAGTCACCTATCTTATCGCATGCAATAATTTGTTGAAGCCCAGAGTCGGCAACATAGATGTTGTTGGTGATCCAATCCACTGCGATGTCTTCTGGGTTCTTGAGACCACTTTGAATGATGTTATCTGCTTTTTTACCCTTCAAATCAATAGATACAATTCGTACTGACTGGCTGCAAGCGCGAATATAAACTAGAGTCTCCTCATGCAAATTGACATCGAATGCTCTAATTGTACATTTGTCCGAATTGGGTTGAGAGACTATTTCTCTAGAATCTTTCTTAGGGAAATCAATCCAACGAATGCTGTCTTGATGATTATCACGACTCGAGACAAAAATTTTACCTCCTGAGCCTTGAATTTTGCATTGAGTTCTATCATACAGCTCGTAGCCAGCGTGACAGCTACAAGAAAAGCCGGGAATACGATTCTCACAGAAGTGATCACATGGACTATTGGCTTGACATTCATCTATATCTCTACATGTCCTCTTATCATGCTCAAGCTCGTAACCATCCATACAGTAGCAATGAGGACCCAAAGGTGACATGAAGCAGCTATGGGAACAATTCATCTTGGCACAATCTTTGGCAAAACAGCGAGGGCCTTCGTCTTCACCATGTGGACAATGCTTCTTCCCATCACACACCTTACTATGATCGATACATGGGCCTTGATCACATGGAAAAAAGCCACGATCAAGCAAGCACTCAGGATGAAAGCTACAGTTTGACTCATCCGACTTATCGAAACAATCAAATTTATTATCACATCGACTTGAATGGGGAACACATTGGAAATTCGAACAAAGGAAACCATTGCATGGTTTTGAAGGATCATGACATCCTTGTTCATCATCTCCTACGGAAAGATAATTCATCATCAAGCAAAGAATGATCAGGGAAGAAGAATAGATTTAGACGTAATTGATTTCTCAGCAAAAGGATACAGAAACTTACCGGCTGGACAATCGAGAATGCCATCACATTTTTTGAAGATATCTAGACAAACGTCAGTCCCATTACAATTATACAAATTGCTTTCACACTCAGTGTTGGCATTACAATGGGCCTCATCTTCACCGTATTCACAGTCTATGTTGGAATCGCACTCAAATCGTGCATCAATGCAATTATCAGTCTTACTACAGTGAAAGAAGCCACTGGCACATGGCCCTTGATTCCGTAGCCGATGGCTTGGAACCACAAAAGAAGTTTGAAGAAATAAAATAAGCAGAACAATAAACATGTCAAATTAATTAATTAACAAAATTAACAATAAAAAAGAAGAAAAAAGCTTAAAAAGCTATTGAAGAAAGAAGAGGATGAGATCCGGAAACTCAAGAGAAGAAAGTTGAAACAACTACGATTCAACCTCTCTGGAAGTCATCAGTTCCACAAATGACCGTGTCTCACCTTAGAGTAAAGGACAAGGGTAAATTGTTGCAAACAAGTTGAACTCATCCGATCGATATCACTCACAAGTAACATACAAGTAAGTGTGCGAAGAGTAGCTCATAAACTGTTCGAAAGTCTCTGACAATCAGAAACGATAGGAAATCCAGTTTGCAAACTTTAATTTTATCAAACGCCAATTGAAAACATTTCTCTTATCTGTTCTCGAGCTTCTTTGACCAAACTATTGTGTCACCTATCAAGTCGAGAGCATAAAATGAGTCTGTTATTGATTGAAAAAGGGGAATTAAAATTTCTTTCCCATTGGCCAACCAACAAGTCATGATTAAAGATGAAAATTCATTATCAAGCATGCGATGAAGCCAGTAACCGCATGAAACATTTTCAGCCAAGATAAAGCAAGGCTACAGCCTCTTGACTCATGGTCTGTTCCCGAGTGATATGATTACAGATGAGGAGACATCAGTCGATCCTTTTTCTGGTCAATTTCAAGTTTATAATAACTTGCCCGAAAGAGAGTCATGGTAGAGCTATATACCGTCTATCTATCAGCCACACATGTATCTGACATGGAAAAGCTTTCTGGGGCTGAGATTGCAATCGTCATGGCAGTGATATTTCCAATAATCAGAGGCCCGAAACTGTCTTATTCAGAAGCATATCACTGATTAAGTTGATTGCTATATTTCAGCACCCGGAAAGACGGCCAAGAGGAGTAGGAGAAAAGTTGGCGCGAACTTTTTCAAAAGCTCCTCTGTCAGAATTTTTGTTGAAGGAAAATCTCGCAAAAAGCCAATCACTAATTACAAGCTTCTTTTCACGATGAAGCTTATTCACGCGTCAAGGTACATCAATAGTTAGTAGAGAAAAGTGAGCCTAGTCTCGGAAAAGTGTGCCAGAGAGTGACCTCATGTCAACTCATGAGATGAAATGAATGATCAAGGGATCAAATGATGAAGCGACCGAAAAGGGTGAGCCATTTAGTGTGGTCCTATCCATTTTCATTTCGTCTCATTTTCTAAGATTTCTGCAGCTTCAGAAACTGATTGGATGAGGGGGAAGCGGTGATGAAATTATGGTGAAAGGCGAGTGGGGTGGGGAAGTTGGCTCTAGGATACTCACCAGATAGTGAAAGAAGCGCAAGAACCATTCAGAATAGAACTAGATTCAGAGGTTGACAGAATATCGAGACAGAAGATAGCATGATCCAACAGGTTGGAGATGAGAAATTTTGTGGATTAGCGGATCCACCATAAGTATCACAGCCCGAACCCTGCTATTACAACACTCAGTAGAGTTCAAATACGGATCAAGATCTTTCATCTCAATTGGATGAGAAGTTTGTCAACCTACTCATGGTGTTCAGGCATCAGTCAATAAGGCGATCGATCAGATTTTCAGACAAACGAAGAGTAACTGAAATGGTTGAAAACTCAGCTGAAGCAGAATGTCCGCATTCCTTCCAAGAAGCAGATAGCGTGGCAAAGGGGAAACGCTTGGAAGGGTTTATCTCATTCTTTAATAAGGCGGTTAACAATGAATAGAAATTCATTTGATGAGATCGATCGCAAAATGCGGATGCCTGTACAAATGCTCTCAGTTCCCATTTAAAGGTATCTGAATGATTCAAGGCTGTGGGAGAAATGATTAAAGTATAAAATTTGTACCATTCGCAAAAATGAGACATGAAAAATCAAACTAGAGAGATCATTCGAGGAAAGAACAAGGCTGAGCACCTTGATCCGTTGAGTGAGATCCTCATAATTGACTTTGATTCAAATGCTGGACGATAAGACATGTTGCTCCAAAAAAAGGAAGTCAAGTTGATATCACAGTCTTGGAATAGAGAAAGAGATCCATGGGTTCTTGGAGCAACGGCATTGAGTAACCATGACTGAGTCTTGATCGCCTTGGCATTTGAACCACATAGAAGAGATCACATGGTTCCGAGTGCACTCGAGGTGGACGGAGAGGGAAAATTGCCACAAAGAAGATTACGAATTTATTCATGATACAACTCGCTGAGGAATCATTGGCATGCGTTGAGAGGCCATCATCGATGGTCTCTTTGCTGAACTTCCACCATCATAGGAGTCCATTTTGCGCTTGTAACCATTACGTTGGAAATCATTTGCTCCATTTCGGAAGCTGTTCTTGGGAAGGAAGCCATTCCTGGGACCGAAACGGCGGAATTTATCACCACCGCCTCCTCCGCTACGAGCAAATTCAAACAGCTTTGGATTTACCATCTGGCTGGCTTCTTTAAGTACGTTGATCAAATCATTAGCTTGCTTACAGTCACCTTTGGTGAAGAAAGTGTAGGCAGTTCCTTTCTTGTTCTTTCGTCCAGTTCGGCCTATACGATGGACATAGTCTTCACTGGTATTTGGATAGTCGAAGTTGATAACAAACTTGATATCTTCGACGTCTAAGCCTCTAGCAGCTACATCAGTGGCCACAAGTATAGGAGCTTTACCTGTTTTGAATTCCCTAAGCACCCAATCTCGTTCAGATTGGCTTTTATCACCGTGGATACCCATGGCAGGCCATCCACCGTATCGGAGTTGTCGTGTGAGGTCATCAACTTTGCGCTTTGTCTCAGCAAATATGATTATTTTGTTCTCACGATTCTCTTTCATAATTTCCGTGAGAAGACCAAAGAGTTTATCTTTTTTCTCTAGCTCTCCACATATATCTACTATTTGAGTTATATTATGATTAGCATGTAGCTGCAAAGCTCCTATATTCACTTGAACGTAATCTTGGAGGAAGTCTTCGGCAAGAGTCCTCACTTGCTTAGGCCAAGTGGCAGACCACATGAGAGTTTGACGTTTTGGAATGGAGAGTTGGGCAACAATGCTACGAATTTGAGGTTCGAAGCCCATATCGAGCATGCGATCTGCTTCATCCAACACAAGATAGCTCACATTTGCTAAGGAGATTATATTACTCTCCAAGAAGTCTATAAGACGACCGGGAGTAGCAATGACGATCATTGGTCTGTTACGAGTAATGTCTCTAATTTGAGGTCCTTTAGATGCGCCTCCAAACACGCAAACACTAGAGAAACGAGGGTGAAATTGCTCGACAACTAGTTGAATTTGTTGGGCTAGCTCACGGGTTGGAGCTAACACTAGCACCATTGGTCCATAGTCTGCGAGAAATTTTGATGAGAAGATGGCTCTCAAAAGAAAAGGAGTGAGTCTTACCTCGACGCTCCGCGAGCTGGCTATCAATATGCACGAAGGCCGGCAATATGAAAGAAATGGTCTTTCCACTGCCTGTTTGAGCAATGCTTACCATATCTCTACCAGCCAAAGCGATCGGCCACCCTTGTGCCTGGATAGGCGTTGGTCTTTCGTAGCCGAGACGAGCAACACCTGCCGAAATGTATTCGGGCCAAGCGTAGTCATGAAAACTCAACATTGGTGGTGGAACATGTGAGCCTCGAACGATGACAGCCTCTTTAGCTCGGTAAGCTTCTATTTCATCGAACGAATAAGAATTCCTAATTGGATAGCCAGTGTAAAAATCACGCTTGATATTCATATTTGGTGGTGGCTTTGGAGGAGCTGTGTGGCTTCTATATCCGCCACCCATTGAACCATTCTGACTTCGCCCACGGCTACCATAGCTATTGTTATTGCCGAAACGTCCCCTTTAGATAGACAAAACACAAAAAAATGGCCACACAACAAATGAGCAAATTAAATAAGCAGCCACATCAGAAGGCGATCATTAGCCAGGAACACTCACCTATCTTGGTTTGAAGAGTACCCTTTGGAACCGTATGAATTACGATCAAATGATGACATGATGAAATCAGACTAATTGGTGATTAGACTTACTGGTCGACAATTTAGTGGGATAAATGTGATGAAAATATTTAATTACACAAAATAATGAAACAAAAATAGGCGAAAATGCCGACCAGCAAAGAGAGAGAGGAGAGAGAGAAGAGAGGAAAAAATGGCGAATATATTCAGCAGAGCTTCTCTTCTCTTCTTCTTCTCTTTAAAATTTTTTTTCTCGCACATGCGCTCTTCAATACAGCTGCTTAATGCAGCCACTTTAATGTCCGGTCGAGTTTAGCCTTCAAACACTTTTAAACACTTTAATTAATTTAATTGATTGATCTTTACCGATCATAGTTTTGCTTTTGTCGTTGAATGGGTGGTTGATGGTAATTATTGATCGCCATATTTTTCCTATCGGTGGAGTTGATTGTGATCAAGTTGATATTCTCTACCGGCGTCAGTGAATTTTTTCCAACCGATCATCATCTTATTTTTTGATCGTATTTCGTTTGAACTTCGATTTTGATCAATTGTTTTATCGATATGTCTAGAATACGAAGATTAAGAGTACGAGGTCAGCCGCCTGATGGATGGGATCTCATTGAGCCTACTTTGGAAGAACTTGAGGCCAAGATGAGAGAGGCTGAAAGTGAATCACATGAGGGTAAAAGAAGAGTGGAAAGTTTATGGCCAATATTCAAGATACACAATCAAAGAAGCCGGTATCTGTATGATTTGTACTATAAACAGCAAGTTATATCTAAAGAATTGTATGATTTTTGTTTAAAAAATAAGCTTGCTGATCAAGCTCTGATCGCCAAGTGGAAAAAGTCTGGCTTCGAAAATCTTTGTTGCCTAAGATGCATCCAAGTGAAGGATACAAACTTTGGTACCAATTGCATCTGTCGCGTACCAAAAAGTCAACTTGATGAAAATAGACCTCTCCAATGTAACAACTGTGGCTGTCGAGGTTGTTCTGGATGATAAGAAAAATGATCTCTTCCGATATTAATTGCTTACAATGTTTCCGACTATAATAAACTTATTTATTGTACATTCGATTTAAATCTTCCTCTGATTCTTTCATTGTCAATTTTTCCACAAAAAATTATCGTTACAAAGAGACGAAAAGTCGAGAATACATTCTCACTTGAAAGTAGCACGCTAATTTTCTGATTCTTACTCTCTAATTGCTGATTTTACTCTTGATCGTCTATTGTACGATCGATATTCCTTGGGCTATGACTTGGAGCGAGAACACGTCACTTCGTCGAAGTTCAACTCTTACTTCTGAGTATTTTTTCATCTATCACAGACATTTTTGGAAAGAGTGATATTAGATTCTCAACAGCAAGAATGTTCTAACTTTGATTGATAAAATTGGGATGATAGGCCACTAGGATACGAATAAAACTATTAACTACGCTTTAAAATGTTCCGTTGGTAGATTAGTTTCTTCCGTACTCTCCATGATGAGAACAAGATCCCCTTGATATTAGCGATGTAGAGTATGAGAAAATAATTCTACACCATTGTCTCGATCGAAGAAGGGATAAATATTCGAATTTTGATTTCAAGATTTACTTAAATAAAAGTTTTTCAACTCCTTTCTTGTACTCGTTTAAGCAATTATGGCTTTCACCTTGATCGAACAGTTTAGCTACAGCTTGACTATAACTTTTGATTCTTTCATCTCTGGGCTTGTCTGCCTTCTCAATACTAGAAATTTTATCAACAAGAGACTCTGCTTTTTGTTTTGAAGAGCTTTTGTCCCAGAAGAAACGCTCCCAATCTTGTGGCAGTTTACCTTCCTCCCAATCCTCTTTTTTCTATCGAGAAAAACAAACATTAGTTCTGAGCTCCATTTTTTTCTGCATCCAGCTGAATAAACTTACCCATGATTCGAAATAGCAAGCAGTCAATTGATATAGAGCATAATCTAGATTCTGTTTCCGCAGGGGACAGCTATCGGTGGTGATTGTCACCATGTCAGTTTTGGGATCATATCTCTTATCCAGGAGACGCAACATCTTGTCCCTCGAATGTTCGTCTAATTCTAACCAGGACAATTTGAATTGTATTTCCACTACTCTTGATCGAGGATCTCTGATCGTAGGTGATGCATGGCAGTAATCAGAAGTAGTAATTTTAAGAGGAAAATGAGCGTCGATTTTTTCATCAGTCTCTAATCCCTCTGGCCAAGGACTGGAAAATAATACAACTAAGATATAGTATAAAATTTTCCAATGACAATACAAACCATTCTTACCTGCAAAACTTCTTAATCGCTGCACACTGCTTCCTTACATTGGTTGGTGAAAGGTGTAAAAAGTTTTGAATCTTTAACAATTCATGGTTATTAAATTTATCTTTTCTTGGACTTCTTCGAGTGTAGATTTTGACACCACCCTGATAAATAGGTAAAGGAACAACATAAGGATTAAATGTTCTCGCTGCTGGCCAAACAGAATTCCAATCTTGATTGACTGCCATTCTCATATATCTGGGAGAAGATTCATAAACTCTTCTTCGTCCTCTAGCTTCAGGACGTATGAAAGGAGGAGGAAGAAAGGCCATCTTCTCAAATTCCTCAGCAATTACATCACTCGATGAACTTTCATCCAGATCAACTGATGAACAAAATGGTAATCGTGATTGCCGTATTGGGTTCCCGCGACGCAAATGGTGACAACAAACACGTGTAATCATTGTTTCTCGAACTTATTGGACTGAAATCAATCAAACTCAGCCAATGGTTATGGAAGGATGAATATCATGCTAGAGCAGACAAAAAATCAAATTAAATCGAAAATTCTCAACAATATGAATGGATTAATCGATGGAATATCTTGATAAACTACTCGTCGAAATCATGTAAAGAGTTCTCTTGCAGATGTAAACAAAACAAAACATTTGAGAAGAGTTGCTCAAATGAAACCTTATTCTTGCACATCTCATGACAGCGTTTGCAGTCATGAGATTGTTTGTGAATTATCATCTTAATTAGTTATCAACATTTCCATTCATCAACCATGAGTACAGCTAATAGTACCAGTAATGTTAGTGATCTGGACATCGGAAGTGCATCCAGAGGTGTTTGGCTAGTTAAAGTGCCCAAATATATGGCCAATCGATGGGAAACTGCACCAGCAATGAGTGAATTGGGTAGACTTAAGATTAGCAAGTAAGTTTTGTGTTTTTAAACTACTGGTCTTTTGATTGAAAGGTCATCTTTTTACATCATATTTTTAATCCTCAATTGTCTAGGGGTGTTGGTGGTAAGCCCGAAATTCTCTTTGATCTCTCAAACGATGTACTAGATAGAGCAAAACAAAGACGAGAGCCAAATGAACCTCATATTCCTAAGGAGCACTGTTTTGTGATTAGTGATATATCTCACCAGCATCTTGCAGTTTTTTCCCATCCTAAAGATGATAAAAGTGCTAATAAATTGGTGCTCGAAGGGAATGTTGTTCAGAAAGGGGAATGTCGACCTATTGGTGATTCAAATTACATGAAACTTAAGGCAAAACAAATGAAAGAGGCAAGAAAACCTCAACGAGTCATACAAAAGCTTGATGTCACTCCAATTGCTTTTAAGCCCAAATCAAACCACAAAACAGAGGTAAATTGAAATGTTTCTATGAGGCAGTTTTTTTATTCATTTGTTCTTTTTTTATCCCTCAAAGATGGAAAACGAAGCCAAGAAGAAAGCTGAAGGCAAAAAATCTCGTGAAGACAAAGAGAAAGTCATGGATATGCTATTTCAAGCTTTCGAAAAACATCAGTATTATTGTAGTAAAGATTTAGAAAGAATAACTAAGCAGCCAAGCGTAAGTAAATAGATTTTTCGATTCCAAATTTTCCTAATTTCTTTTGCTTTTCTCTTTCAGACCTATCTTAAGGAAATACTCCGAGAAGTTTGTGTGTATAATACCAAGAATCCACACAAAAATATGTGGGAGCTCAAACCTGAGTTCCGTCACTATGAGGGCGAGAAAACAAAAGCCGCTGAATGAAATCTCAATGGCGAGCTCTGACTCTTTATTTATGTGAGAAAATTGATGTCATCTTTCGACATTGACCATTTGTAATCATGTTATGCTTTAATTTTAAAAACACGCGAGACTTTATTGTAGTCCGGTGCACCCATTTTGACACGGAAAATGTTCATTTCTTTCACAAGCTTTTGATCATGTACAGAAGTTTTGACTCCTGTGAGATCAAAACGGAGGTTACTCAAACCTTTTCTGAGCTTTTCATCGAACTTCTTCAATGAATCAATTCAAATCTTTCTTGACGACACTAAAAATGTATTGATTCAAGAAGCACATTATAGGAATCATTTTTAAATGAGGAAGAAAAATTGATGGATATATCTTCCCTAAACCTTAGCTGATGGTAAAGCTTCCGAGAACAGCGAAAATTCCCGCAAATTCATAGCCCATATTCTCTTATCTGGATTTCAACTGACATAAGGGTGATAAGATAAAGAGATAGTTCGTTTACACTCCAATTAGGGTTGTCTAACAATCTTGACAGTATGAGCTTGTTGTTTGGAAATGGAGCTTGTACGTATTCTCGTGTTTTCTCTCCTGTTTTGTACACTCGAATCTTCATTATATCCCAGAGATTCCTTCACTCGAGAAGTTAGAAAATTGGATGGCCTATGGAAGTTTAGAATCTCTCCTGACTCAAATCCTGAAAAAGGCTTCGAGGAACGATGGTACGAGAGGCAACTAGAGGAAGTAAGTTGAGATCTCCACAAAACATAAGGTTTTACAATCAGAGCTGATAAAAATTTAACGAAATTAAAAAAATTTTTCAATTTTTATTTGAAAATTTCTATTCTTAGACTGGGCCAGTGATTCCTATGCCAGTTCCATCAAGTTTTAATGACATTACTCAAGACAAGGCAATTCGAGATCACGTCGGCTGGGTATGGTATCAAACCAGCTTTTATGTGTCATCTGCGTGGCTTCTCGAGAATCGAGAAGTTCTTCTGAGATTCGGAAGCGTTAACTATGTTTCTTATGTATATCTAAATGGAGTTAAAATAGGTTCGAATATCGGGGGACATTTACCCTTCGAGTTTCCAGTGGGATCACAATTGAGAGCTAATCAAAGTAATTTACTCACTGTAGCAGTGAACAACACATTGACCCCTGAAACTCTCCCACAAGGATCGGTGATCAACAAGAAAGGGGAACTGGGAGATTCTTCTGAAAATTTCTATGAATTTTCAACTAATTTTGACTTCTTCAACTATGCAGGAATACATAGAACTGTACATCTGACAAACGTACCTCAACAGCGTATAGATGTTTACCGTTTCAATATTTCTGTTGCCGGTGATGCTGTGATAGACTATAGTGTCGAAATTACCTCTAACTTTATGGAGCTCGCTGCGATTGATTGTATTATCGAAATTTATGACTCGAAACATTTAACTAAAATTGCTCAAACTAGTGGAGCAAGTGGACGCTTAGTTATTCCCGAAACACAGCTACATCTGTGGTGGCCATTTGGAGCACATGAGAGATCTATTGCATATCTCTATCAAGTCGACATTTTCCTCAAATCTGGGAATACCACCATAGACCATTACCCAACTCATATTGGGATCAGAACAGTTGAAGTTCGAGACGGCCAATTCTTGCTCAATGGGAGACCCTTCTATTTCACGGGCTTTGGGAAGCATGAGGACAGCGATGTAAGTGATTATTGGTGGGAAAAATCTCTAGTGAAATGACATTTTCTCCTCTTTAAATACTTAGATTCGTGGCCGAGGTTTCGACTTTCCCATCATGGTCAAAGATTTTAATCTCATGAAGTGGATAGGAGCTAATTCATTCAGGACTTCTCACTATCCTTACTCGGAAGAAATGATGGATATGGCAGATGCTATGGGATTCATGGTGATCGACGAATGTCCAGCCGTGGGACTTACACACTTCAACCAGATTTTACTGGATCAACACCTTGAGAGCATAGAAAGACTGATTAAAAGAGATTACAATCATCCATCAGTAGTAATGTGGTCAATTGCGAATGAGCCTGAGTCTTTCAAACCAGAAGCGAGTTCATATTTCGCTAAAGTTGTAAACAAGACGAAGAATCTTGACTCAACTCGTCCTGTGACAGCTGCAATCAATGCAGATGTAGAGAAAGATCTATTGGCACCACATCTAGATTTGATAATGATAAATCGTTACTACGCTTGGTACAGTGATACGGGCTACACACAAGTAATCACAAAAAAACTTATCACAGATATGGAGAGATGGTTCAAAGTTCATAGAAGACCGATAATGATAAGTGAATATGGGGCAGATTCGCTGGTAGGGCTTCATCAAGACCCTTCGTTTGTTTTCACGGAAGATTATCAGACAGAGCTTATGATTAAACACTTCAATGCTTTCGATGTTTTGAGGAAGCAAAGTTTCTTCGTTGGAGAGATGATATGGAATTTTGCTGACTTTCGAACGAATCAAGGTGAGTGAAGAACTAGCAATAATATTGCTTGACAATAATTTCACTACCAACAGGTATAACAAGAGTTCTTGGTAATCGAAAAGGTATCTTCACCAGAACGAGACAGCCAAAAGCGGCAGCAAAGGTCCTTAGATGCCGATATACTCAAATAAACCCTGGTGTGCCAGTTGATGATAATATGTACTGTCCAGCGAAAGGCCACTTCAAAGAGTAGAAACAATCATTTCGATCAATCACCTTCTAAATTCAATCTGATAAACTTATCTAACTACTATGATAGTAGATACAACCCCATTTAATCGGCTTCTTCGAGAAGCTTCTTAAAACAATGTTGAAATGATGAGCATGATGATTGATGAATTTTATTTAAAAGCGAGAATGAAATGAAATGTTATTGAACTGTTTTCTTCTGATATTCTTGAGTGGTAACCACATAGTCATTCGGACTGTAAACGTGAGGGTTCTTTGCAAGAAACCTAAAAAATCGGGAAGTGAAGTTAGTGTTAATACGAATAGACTCAGAAGAATGAGAGTACTCACTTGAGGAAATCATGTATGTGGCCTAACAAAACTTGCGCTCCCTTTTCCTCCAGCCCAGTATAAATTAAAATTCCACCTAATTTTACTGATGATTAAAAGGTAAAGATGTAAGAGAATCACCAAAATAATAATAAGCACATGAAAAACTTACCAAATAATCTCAACAAATGAACCAATCCATAGATTGAGGACATTGGTTTATCCCCATTGGTATCATTGAGGAACTGTTGATACTGAGGTCTTTCAAATTTGTAGAGAAGCTGACTTCCGAGCATAACATTGAAATATTCTTTCACGCCATTAGTGAATTCGATGATAGCAGACTCTTTTGTTGCATTGGAATTTTTGGCAGCCTTCTTCTGACTTATATAGTCATCAAGAATATGGTCAACAGTCACGCGTGCAGGTAAATTAAAAAGTTTCTTCTGGCGAGTGATGTTGTCCCAATCGTCCAAAATGATGGCCTTCAATTCTTCGGGCATTTTGATACGTATCTCGAGTTTGTTGGCGAAAGCTTCCTCAGTCTCAACAAAAGGATCTAGTCGAGGCTTCTTCTTTTTAGATGAATCCTCCTTGACAGAATCTTTAGTCTCAGTTGTACTGATACCTGATGAAGTTTTCGGTTTGACACCCTTAATTTCTCCCGAAGCCGCTGGCGAAGATTCTTTCTCCGAATTGGATCTTTTACCTTTACCTTTACCTTTCGGCTTGGTATTATTCGATTGAGGATACACATGCTTATATCCTTCTTGAAGTTCCTTTTGTTTCTGCACATTTGCATCATTATACTTTAAAATTCTTGTCTCAGGAACCCATTCATCCCAACTTTTATTCCATCCTTGATAATGAACAAGATACCAAACTGATCGCTCTTTTGCTTGAAGTTTCAGTGTTTTTGCTTCATAAAGCAGCGGTCCATGAAAACACAACACTCTTTCACCATCCTGAAAACGAGGCTTTGGAGCCATTGTAAACTATTTACATTCACAAAATAATTCAGATCATCAAAATACACTCACACCAACTGTCACAGATTAATTTAAGCAATCATGTTGATGTTGACGAGTGTGAGTTGATCAGAAAAAACTGATTAACAAAGTAAACATGAGCCGCGGCAGATGATGATGATTCGCGCAATTTATACCAACTGCATTGCTCCTCACCAGCTGGCCTCAACAACAATCAATCGATTGTCCTGCCACTGATAAAAGATACGTTTTTTGATCCCAAATCGGCCATCGATAAAAATTTCGTCATAAAATACTAAGTTGGACATTGCCAATATGTTGGTATTTAAGCCATTGTGATTATTTGTTACATCATTGAATCAGTGGAAAGCAAGTGTGTTCTAGTGATTGTGGGCAAAAAATTAGTAACAACTACATACTCATACATCGTGACACTATCTCCCGTTGCCATCCTATGGTTTTCGAATACCTTTCAAGCCAATAATCACTTGAGGATGGAGGGCTTTATAAAGGCCCAATAAGCTTTTGATCAGTCATGACTAACATCGAAAAAGTAATTCTCCGAGCGGGATTCTTTGCGATTGCAAGTGAATTAACTGCAAGAGGAACTTACGCAATCAATTTCGAAGCAACATTATTGCGCTCAATAAGTTCTTGGATTACTTGACGAGAGGGAAAAACTTTGACTTAAGTACGAAGAGCTAGAAAACACTCCATGAGAACACCAAAACCGAATTGGAAAGTCTTCGACGAGCTCTGGCTCGGTTGCAAGATTGTCAAAAAGCTTTCTCAGATAGAGGAATCGAACAAGAGGAACCTCTTCTCCAAGAATAACCGCTGGAAAAGTTCACATCCACTTCGCAACGTGAATTGAAATGACTTCGCTCAGAACTCGCCACAATTGAATCTGAAAGGGACCGTCTTTCTTCTCATGGTAATGATATCATGGAGAAGCTAATTAATGTGAAGGAAAGAATCTAAGTTAAAGAGCGCAAAGAGATTATCGAATGATATGAATGATTTGAAAGATGATAATACAAGCCTACAAAAAACTTTATCCAATTTGAAGTCAAGTCAAGTAGATTATGAAACCACCAAGTAAGAGGTTTGCTGTTTTTCAGGAGAAAATTGGAACCGGTAAAAAAATTTAAACTGAATATCAAGCCAATTTCCGTCCTCTGGTGTTGCCTCGTCCATTGATTCTGAGTAACTTATCAAACTTAAAGCTCTCCTAGCTACTAAGCGTGAACAGGGTGCAACTCTCCAAACAATTCTGAAAGCTAACAAGCAAACTGCATAAGTTGTGCTCGTGAATCTCGAATCCAAGTATGAGACAGAAAAAGCTGTTGTAACAAAGACAATTACCAAGTTACGAAAAGAATTGGAAGCATTGAAAGAAGATGCTGCTGCTTTCGCCTCTCTCTTCGTTCCATGTTCTCTGCTCGATATGGAGAATATGTGGCTCAAATTGATGAGCTCCAGAGGCAGCTCAAATTATCTGAGGAAGAAACGAAAACTCTCAATTCTCTTTCAAGAATGGCGATCAGTCAAAAGCTGATCGTGACTCAAAAATTCGAAGAAAATTAAATAGGTAGAGAAAGAAATAGCCTCTCCTCACCTGCATCTACTCCTTGGAAGCCTTCAAGATTTTTACTCTAAGGTAGCCGTCGAGGCCACAAGCGATGATGCTATGCAATTCTTAGCAATGCATGATTGGAATCATACTTGATTCCCTCCCTCATTTTTGGTGCTTCTCTCCTTCTTTTCATCTTGCAATTGAGATTCTATTTTTTCGGACAATTTCAGCTTGACTACTGGCAGCCGGAAGCTTCATATTTTCTATGAAAATGGGCTCATCATGCATTGATCTCCAACTGCTCATCTTCCATATCTTTGATCACTCCATGAAAGTATATCATGGAGACAATCGAAACTCTGAGCATCACATACTCACACTCACTCACAATTTCCCATGATCTGCTGCGAAGTGTTGAAAATGTTTTCCATCGGTTTATTTTTAATTCTTGAAGAAAATTTGCATACTTTTCAATTACATTGAGAATTATTGACGAAAAAAAGATTATTCCAAGTAAATCTCACAATCAAAAACACTCACATGTTGAATTCCAAGAAGATCATTTCTAATGATAAAGTGTGTAATGTATATTGTGATACCGTTTTTTTTATATTTCCTGCTACCAACATCATGAGAGGGCACCGAACTCCCTCTAATTCTTCTTTAGCTGAATTTTCTTTCTCTCTATCATGATCTAAAGTTCTGAATCATTTTGAATCTTTCTGATTCATTCCCTGGGAGGTGTGCGAAGGAGGAGATATTTTTTTCTTTCCTTGTTGGCCATCAACGAAAACCGGTTCTATACTTTTTCTTCTTCTTCTTGTTCAACTGTATCCAAGAACTTTTGAGCTGAGTGAAAACTTAATGTCTATAGTTGGAGATTCATGTTGAATTTTTTATGAATGATCATCCTTTTTGAGCTTTTGTTACCTTTGGACCATCTTTAATCACAATTGGACACATCGACCATCAGCTATGGGACCTAGGACTAGTTTGTTTGTCCAGTTTGTTTTGATTTTGACATCATTTTTATCACATTCCAATGGTCAGACTGTAATCACAACAAGGACGGATGATAATCTGATGTCCGATGTTCATATCGAGTGTAATAGTAACAACATTTTGGTTACAATTAACACATCATCATTCCATGGATTGATTTACCCCAAAGGATTATCACAAAATTCATCATGTATGGTAGAGTATAATAGCCGTGATAATGTGACCTATGTTCTGCCTCTGAGATCTTGCAATACGATGAGCGCTGACGTGGTGAGTGGTCTTTGTTTTTGATTTTTTCTCCTTTCATTCCAAATCTTATCAGAATACAATCAGTCTGGCTGAAAATTCTTAATGTATTTATTTTCATTTTCTCAGGACGATGGAATCGAATACTTCAACACTGTAGTTGTTCAGCCTCATCCTAAACTGGTCACCGATCAAGGTAAAGGCTATCATGTGAGATGTAAATATCAGACAAAGGAAAAGAAAGTGGATAACTCTTTCAATATCAGGTGAGTTTCAAAATGGCCAGTAAATTGTGGTGCCTCATGAATAGAACTTTGGAAAGTTTGTCAAACTTTTTTCCACTTTCAACCCTACTCAATCAAAGTTTGATTGATGAAGTAACCTTTTAATGCTCATGTCGCGA
Organism: Brevipalpus yothersi; assembly: GCA_003956705.1. Taxonomy (NCBI): domain Eukaryota; kingdom Metazoa; phylum Arthropoda; class Arachnida; order Trombidiformes; family Tenuipalpidae; genus Brevipalpus; species Brevipalpus yothersi. The sequence goes on along the minus strand of QZCP01000468.1, from coordinate 123,620 downwards.
CAAACTTTCACTGCTCAATGAAAAAATTGCTCGCTCACAGAACTCTCGTGCGAGTGATAGATAATTGAATTTTTCATGGATTCTTGAGGCATTCTGCCCTGATAGAATCATTAACTGATAGTTTATAGATGTTTGAATATGGCTAGTTCAAGAATAACTCAACAATAGCCTCTGGTTGATGATCAATTGTTTCAATCACTTGTGAAACGAATACGTGAATGGATGCTCTCTTACGCTTTGTTAGTAGAATAATCTTGCCAACAGATAGTATTGACTACGAATTCTGGAAGCTGGTGATTTAGATTGTCCGAATCATCGAAACCGTTGTTTGAATATCTCAATAACCATGAGAATCATCATACAAAATACGCTTGATTAACTGAAATTGATCTCAATGCACTGGTTAGGAATGGAGAGAAGATGAAGAATTCTTTTCTTTTCTTCTTACTACGGTCAAAAAGGAAGACATGATTCCTCATCCAAGATTAACATATCTTACTTTTCTCCTCTTTCTCTCTCTTTCTATCTCTTTCTTTCTGTTTCTTTCTCTGTCTCTTTTTCCATCTCTCTCACCTGTTGCACAAACTGGTATTCTTTTCAATAAGAAAAGTACTCGGCAAGGAAGTTGCTCTCTACCAACTTGCCCCTCAATCTTGTTGATGTGAACTGATGGCTCTTGATTCGCTGAAGCGACATCGCCAGAAAGATTTTTTCTCTTTCTCTTCTTTCACTTCCGCCAAAAGGAAGTGTACTTTCAATTATGAACCCGTAGCCTTTCAAGTTAATTTGAATTCTGCTCCACATTCCAAAGAATCGTGTCCTTGAATCGTTGTTGAGATAGGAGACGTCTTTTGGGTCATATTCGACCTATTCAAACAATTAAACTTGAGAATGTCTTCGATTAGGAACTTATAGGCAAATCAAATGACAACTTGGAATCTTCAGATGTTTACTTGCAAAACTACAGTTTTCTCCCTTCTTCACTGAGTTTGATAATTGAGAACTTTTTTGGAGAACTTCTAATTAAGCTAAATTGATCAAAACTGAAAGTTAGGAGAAAAAGGATGGTTATCTACCCAGAAAATCTTCTCTATCTTTCGAAAGTACTGTCCATTTTTCTGAAAAAAACTATTGATCTCTCTCTCTCTCTCTCTAGATGAAACTGCGTCCGTGACATCGGACTAAGGGGTTGTTCACTCTTTTGCTTATTTTGCTCAGTCATGGGCAAAATTCCTTCTCTCAAAACGGAATCACAGTAATGTTTCATCAAATGTCTCGTTTGATTCAGTAACATAGTGCATGAACATATACATGTATGATATGATATGTATGATATTCGAAAGTTTTGACCTGAGTTGTGAACTGATTTATATCAGGATGCCTTCGAAATTTTTCCAGCATGAACGCAAATATGAGCTTCTTTGTCTGCACGATGACAGAAAATTCTTAGCCATTCAACGAGAATGTGGAATTTAATGGAATTTTTTTCTCTTCTCAGTACTCCAGGAGCTACATCGGTGACTGTTTCAGCTCCTTTACCCACTTGCTCCATGAAAATTTACGTCTCAGACACTAAAGAAGAAGCAATTGCTGAAAATGTCAAAATTGGGGACCGACTTACTCTTTCTATCTCGATTGATGCACAACCTTTCTATGGGATGAAAGTCACCAATTGTTTGGTCAGAGATGGACTCAATTGGGCAGAGCAACCCTTATTGAATGATGAAGGGTAATTAATTTAAGTCAGCGTATGTCCAGAGCTCATTATACTGAATCTATGTTGAACTCTTTTACAGATGTCCAATCGATGGAGAAATTCTAGGACCTTTCGAATATGATCGTAACCTCACTCGTGCCACCGTCTCGTTCCAGGCTCACAAGTTTCCTTACACATCCTCTGTCTATTATCAATGTAACGTTAAACTTTGTGTCAAAGAGAAAGGTGGTTGCGATGATCTGGTGAGTTGTCTTATCTTTCGATGAAATCTTTCGTTACCCATTCTACTCTTTGAGTGATTCAATCCTGTCAGCATAGTTCATCATGATAAATGAAGGAATCACCTTGATTGGTGGTCAATGCTTATTATTGAATCGAAAGCCTCCAGTGGAAAGTGGAAAGATCTCTTTCCACTTTTCTTCTTCAGAATAACAACGGTGGGAACTTGTAACAGGTATCATAAATGATGCCAAAATTAACTGTTTTCCTAGATAGAGAAATCTGAATCACTCGAGTATGATGAGGATGAGATCTAATCTGATTTAGGATGCTGGAGTTTAATGCAACTTTGGGGTTTTCTCGAGCGGGACAGTATTTTTCCAGGAAGTCATTCCCTTAGTACATCTTTGTCACTTTTTTCTCTGCCCTTTGAGCAGTGAAATTTTCCAATAACCTTGATATATCTAGTGATGAGGACAGTTTTTCATTCAATAAGGCTGTGAATTAATGCCAAATTACAAAGCTATAGAGAAAAAGTACAAGATAAAGTAGCCTAGTAAAGTAGAAAATAGTATTTTCTGATTATTTTTGATTATTAATCTTTGTTTTTTTCAAAAGCCTCCTGAATGCAATCAAAATGAACTGGGCTATCGAAGAAGAAGACGTGATACAACAGATGTCAACGATTCCAGTCTTCTATCTCTCCGTCATGAAGAAATACGTGATCTAAGTGTTGAGGTTCATTCTGGACTCTATGTTAATGAGGCAGATGACGATGAAGAGGGTAAGTCTAATTTGTAAATATAGATTATTATAGATTATTATAGATTATTATAGATTGTATAGATTATATTCATCCTTGTTAAAATATCAATTTTTCTTCTAGTTGATCTTATATCACCCAAGAAAGTTACCACAGACGACGAATTCTGTATATCGATGAGGAAGTTTGCCATTGGAGTAGCTGTTGCTAGTCTTCTTCTAATGTTTGCCATTATATTGCTGGTTGGATGCATATTGCAACGACGAAGAAGAAGAAAAAATGCTAGCACTGCTGCCAGTTCAATTTATTCAGCCTCTGGTCCATATATCAATCGAGCCTACATCAGAGATTGATGATGATTTTTTCCAATCCAGTGCTCGTTGATTCCTACAATATCAGGATTTATTAATTTCTATCTGAATTTTTTCTGAGAATATCTAAAGCAAAACTGAGCCAAGCTCTTTTCCCTCCAGAAAAACTGTTGAGGAGAAATAAGTATTGATGAGATGCTCACAATCATGGTCAACATCGAATTGACTACTCTAACCGGTGAAAAATCTAGGAATCTAGAAAATAGCCCTATTCGTTAAGACCTTCTTTTATAAGTACCCCTAATGCAGCTACCGAGATTCAATCTCACCCTCCCTCATTTGGCATTTATTATTTTCTCATACATCTATTTATGCCTTATTTATTTCACATTCATACTGAATTTCAATTTCCAATCATTTGTGGAATATTTATCAATTAAAATATCGAAAAATTTATCAATAATCTAGAACAATTTGAGACTATCAGTTGCTATGATGATGCACGAAATATCCTTAGGAAATCCAAGGTTCGAAACGCGGATCCCATTGAATGCTCCCGATAAATGAGGGACAGAAACTTTTTAGATCAAGAGGCTGAAGAATCACTGGAAAGACAGTACATGGAGTCATGTGTAAGTGACCATCGATTTGGGAGAAGGACATAAATTTTTTATCTGCATGGAGAAGAGTAAAATGCTAATTTTTAGAAAAAAGCGAACCAAGATACAGAACATTGGAAGTAATTTGGTTCAAAAAACGACACTTAAATGTAATAATTTTTTATTAACGTCCTCAAGCTTCTTATTGGAATTTGAATTAAGAATCAATCCTCTCAATTTTATACTGAAAAATTTTACAAAAATGGAAGCTATTATACTTATATAATATTATAGTTATCATTTGAGGCCTTATACGGCCTCCACTACCTTCACTGCCTTATAAACATTGAGCCCGATGAACAAAAGTGGACCTAATTGTTAGAAGAGGAGGTTATTCTCTAGGAGCAACAGATAGAATGCGATAAGCCAGAGACAGTAGAAAAGAGTGGTTCCAGGGAGAGAAAAGCGAAAATGAGATACATAAGCGCAATTTCCAGCATAAGTTCCAGATCTTTCACATACAGATGGTACAGCTTATTGTCTATCAAGTTTTTATTGGACCAAAGACCAAGCGAATGGAGCGAGCGGAATGAGCGGAATGAGCGTGACCCTAGTTTGTTTGTATCGAAGTAGCATTCGATAGCGTTCTCAAGAACTAGGCCTAAGACAACGGCTTCGATTTGACGCAATCATTACCCTTCTAAATCGTAAGTATCTGTAAAACCACCTTCATCACCAGTAAACACGATTATTCAGACAAGGCTATTCATTAAGCCCTGGAGACATTAATCAACTTGCAAGGAACGGGTTCTGATGATGCTGGCTACTCCATCGATCTCCAAAACTGCTCTCTAGTTTCTTGACTTCAGAATGCAACTGGTTTTCCGAAAATTTCGATCGGAGCATCAAATAAAATTCTTCTGACCACTATGCTCCGATTCATTGCCTTTGTGAATTTTGACTGAGAGCTTGCAAAGTTTGTTGATGACAGCCTCAGCCACTTAATCATTTGAAACCATGTTCTCGTTTTTTCGTGGTCCTCCTCTCATCTTAACACTTTTTTTATTCCTCCAAAGTCCAATTCTTGGTCTTCGTTTGTCTTTCAACTCATCGTCAAGTGAACATTTTTCGAATTCAGATTTGAGAGATTCTATTCAACGGAAATCTTTCCTCTGGGATGCTTTGCACGAAGCTAACAATGGGAAAACGCGACTTAGTGAATGTGAGAAGACAATTCGAAAAATTCTCTCTGGTCTGACGCACTATGAGCCAATCTCCATGAAAAGTGAGTTATAAAGTTTACATGTTCATCGGATTCAGGGAAAAATCCATAGTTTCATTAGAAATCATAAAGTTTTACACAAGCTTCAAGAAGATGTGTATTTTTCCACAGAAGCTCATTACAACCAGGTTATTTTAACAAAACTTGTAAGAACTGGATGTGTTCATAAGTGACCTTCCGATTGATGCGTGAAAATTAATGCATGTGTGTACAGCAAATATTATATCCTTTTCGAAGAATTCTGATACATTCGATAACAGTACAAGCTGATCTCTCAATCTTATTTTGATCATGAAGGTTTTACAAACGAATTCATTTTTTGAAGGTCTAATTGTTCAGTCCCAATCTGACGTTAACGTTTGTGATCGAGAGTTTTATGATCGATTTTTTTAACCAAAGGAATTGACCGAAAAATTTTTACTATTATTCACTTTCAGTGGTTGATGCTTCTGGCACCGTTCCTAGTGGTCTTCTAGATGGAACAGTGACAGATTTCGGCGACTATGACGAATGTCTCAGTTTGAGATCAAATGCTGAGGAAACAGAGCTAAAATTCAAAGGAAAACACTGTATACTCAAAGCTAAACCTGTGCTCAATGAACCAAACAGAAATCTGTTGAAAGGTTCTTGGATGCTTGTGAATAACTTTTCCCTTCATATTGGACTTTGTATTCCAAACACTTGTTCCAGCAACGAAATTTTGCCCATGCTAAACAAAGGTAATTTGGATCACTTGGAAAAATTTCGGTTCAACTGACGCCTTTGCTTTTACAGCTCTTAATTCATCATTTCGATTCGAAGAGAAATTATATTGTGATGAGGCCAAGGAACTCACCCAGATCGCTCAGCTTACCTCATCTCAATTGCTGTCCATGTGAGTATATATATGCATGTTGCTCGAGGCAAAGTTTTAAGAGAAGAGTTGCCTTATCAATGTATAATGATTGGGAGTAGAAAATTTTCGTTCTCAGAAGATAGAGGGAGAGGAAAAGCCCAAACTTAAAATTCTAGTTTACTGAGGTACCAATGAGTTTGCTGTGGAAATAATTTCATGCAAACTCACGAGCAATCATTAGGAAACGAAGAACTTCTTAGGATCAACGAACAGGACTTATAGATTTGATTGCCAACAGAAAGAACTGATGTCATCGATCATTTTTTCCCATCACAATCGATCACTAATACATGGTGAAATGCAGTATCATTAGAAAAAAATTAGGCAGTTATAAAGTCCATTATTAGTGTAGATCAATTGAATTTCCGTGCAGTTGAACGGATACTGACCTATGTAACGAAACTTAGGATCTCTGCATCGCGTGATGGAAAAATCACAACGACTATTTTATTAAACAACTTTTTCTATTCTCACTTATGCCTATGAATTATTTTCCTGATCAATCAACCCTATGTTTCTCTGGTAAATTCCCTGCAGCATGTATCTTGTTGCGATGGTTCTCTTAGTCTCAAGCTTAACCGTGTATGATGCATTTATGCGGCTCAAGCAAGGGAAGATGGACAAAACGGTTTCTAGCATTTCCGCAATCACAGCTACTATTGATTTACTGACTTTAAAAGGTACACATGAAACCAAAAAAAAAGAAAAAAATTTGTAATCCTTTACCTAACTAATGGCCAACAGGTGACAGATTCGGAATGCGGAAAGCAAGCATAGATGTTATGAGACTTGTTTGGGTGATCATCATTATAGCTGCCCATTCATCATTCGGCGGAATAGAACCACTTTTGATTGCGAAAGTTGGTAAGAGTTGAAACACCTTCATTAATCCATGGATAAATCTTGATCCACTCTCAATCTCTCTTCAACTTTTTCTCCTTCGCAGCACGCTTGGATGCTGACTTTGCCAAATTCTTTCAGCCGATCTACATGCAACCTTTCTTCAATGCCGCAGTGATTGAAGGTTTCTTTTATATCGGGTCAGTTTTTGAATGGAATAATTTGAATCTTGTCCATCTACTACCATTGGTTAGCTTGATAAGCTGTAAAATATACTGCCCTACAGGCACTACTCTTAGATTTATCTTGTCTTCTCAACTCTGAATATTTTTCTTGCAGAGGATTTTTGACGTATATTTCCATTCATGATCTCATAGAGAAAGATGTCTCACTTGTGGGCTCTGCTATCAATCGATACCTCAGGTAAGTGAGAAGCTGGTCAAGTTTCTGAATCGTCCTGCTGCTTCATGAGAAAAGCCAGCCAAACGCTCTTGACTGATAATTATCATTAAATGACCTTCAATAGATTTGCTCCCGGAATGCTTAGTATTATGGCACTCGAACAGATTTGGCCCATCATTGCTACTGGGCCAATGATTTCGGAAGTCAGAGACAATGTTTATCACAACTGTGCGAGGAATTGGTGGAAAAATTTGATTTTCTTCAACAACTTCGACAGATTGACGGAGATGGTGAGTGGTAATGAGAACCTTAACCCATTTCCTTCTCACTCATTAAATATTAGTCCATCAGTCCTCAATCCATCAGTCTATCATCAGTGAGCGAGTATGGCATCTTGTAAGTCTTGTAAATCCGTCGCCAGAAACAAGAGAGGATCAGGACCTCTCATATGAATTGAGCATTCAGAACTTAGCATTGACATGAATTATTCGTTGCTCAATAAAATCGTGAATTGAGGGATTCTTTTGACCAACCTGATGCAGAATGATCAAATCTTCTTCAAAAGGCTGGAATTTTGACAGATATAACTTATCTATGAAGAGAAGAATTTTTCCAGCACTCTCCATTTCTGAGTACTCAGGTTTCAAATCACATGTCCCAATCATGATATGAGGACGTTAGATCATTTTATGCTATCGACACCTCTTGATTTGATTTCATTGCTAGATTTTGATTCTCTGAAACTGAAAACATTTATTACTCTGATGTTGAGAATTAGGTAAAATGTTATGCTCGCTTTTATCTTCTAGAGATATCGATGACCCTGAGCTTATTTGGATAATCATACTCTTTCGTTTGATCGCCCAGTCTCTGGGAGATGAGGCGAAGCAAAACATTTTATCGGATTTTGAGAAAAAAGAGGGGAAATTTTTTTGATAATCTGAAACAATAATCTACTCTCTCTCTCTCTCTCTCTCTCTCTCTCTCTCTCTCTCTCTCTTTCTATTTCATTGGTTACGATTCCTCTCGAATTTGCCTCTAGCTTTTTGATCACACTTTTTTATATCCTCTCTCGCTCAGTGTTTGACGCATACTTGGTACATCAGTGCCGATTTCCAACTCTTTATCTTGGCGGTCGTGGTTATAGGAATTCTAAATTCTCATAAGAAAACAGGAATTCTGCTTATATACACCATCATAGCCACTGGCATGATTTTCACAGGTTGGGTAGCGTTTCACGAAAGTCATGTTCCTGCAATTATCTTAGCTAACAAGGATTGGTGGTAAGATGCATTCTATGTCTGATCGATCATCATTTTTGTGCTCATATATATTTTTTCTTGTGACTGATTTCCATTACATAGGGGTTTCTTGGATTTCATTGATTACTCGTATTTGCCCACAACACCTCACATGACTCCTTACTTCATGGGAATTCTAGTGGCTTACTATGAGCGCAATAAAATTCGCGTTCTAAGTAAAGTAAGTGTTTATCTAGTCTATGATATGGTTTGATTTGATTAACACGATCAAATGAAATGATAATCCATTTTCTAGACCACGAGGAAGCTCCTATGGGTCGTTTGTCCGGTTGTCTTTGCCGCAGTAACCTTCATGCCTTCTCTTTGGAACACTTTCAAACTCAATCCTGATACTTACTACTCGGCTGTGGTCTACTTGACCTTTTATCGATTCTTCTGGACGGCAGCTTTTGCTTGGGGATTACTGGTCCTAGTTAAATTCGTGTTGAAGAGTAAGAGAGAAGGATTTTTCCGAATGTTTCCATAACTGAAATATTTTCTTATCTACATTTCAGTGGTCAAAAAACTACAGAGACTACAAATTTCCTCTCAACCATCTCTTACTCAGCCGGAAGGCCAGCCTGTGACACAAATAGTATCATTATTACTTGGTGTGTCCCGTCTACATTTTTCCCTCTACTTAGTCCATGCCCTTTATGTTCGATGGTTCTGGTCTGTATCTAGAGGACTATTAGCCTTTTCATTCTTTGACATCGTAAGTTCTGTCCAGAGATGAGATTTCGAGATTTTGCTTAACTTCTTTTCTTCTATTCTAAACAGTTTGAGCGAACAACTCTTCTCACTCTCATGTCGGTTTTGGTTTCGTTCCTATTCTACATATTTTTTGAGTCACCATTCGAAAATCTTCGCCGTAATATCTTTTCAAAAAGTTCTGAGTGAAAAACTATTAAACCACTTGGACAAAAATCTCAGAACCTACCGATCAAGATAAATACAAACTTTATTAGAAATAATTATATTTATTACACTTGTCCATGATGAGCACATTTAAATGGCCTCATCTCATCTCATCGAAATGAATTAACGATTGCTAATCGATCAAACTGGTCGATATTATTCGAGAGAATATTTACTTATTTATTTCCATTTATTTTTTTATCTTTAAGTCCGAATTGGTATGTTCTCTATTTTGGTATAAGTGCAGAGGAGATGAGATCATTCGACCAAGATTCATGAATAAGGTACTGAAAGATGTGTCCAGCGCTCATCAAAAAGTTCTGTTTCATTGTTTCTAAAAACTCTTTCCACAAAACTGCCGATATTCTTTTTGATAACCTCTAAATAGCTAGTTTGAGATGTACATTTCATTTACTGGCTATATTCAAGAGAAATTTACTAGGAGTTTCAATTATAAAAGAACCATCCTATCTCATATTATGAGCAGTCATGAAATTGAATGAAAGAAAGAATTTAATTCTTATGATAAACATAAAATGATTCTGTAAATGGAAAAAGGGTACGAGTTTAATGATGTCTGGGTTCAGCTAGTAAATGAGAAAGCTTTTCTATTCGTTGAAAAGTAATTGAACTCAGGTCTCGCATCAAATGAGGTGTACTTGAACCGATGAGTAACCCTCCTATCTCTCTGGCCATTGGAGCCAAAGCGGGGTCAACCAATCATGGAGCAGAATAAATTCAAAGGAAGCCCATTGGGTTGTAAAGACCCAAGAAATTGAAAGTAGTTAGATTAATAGTAAGCATATTAAAAATAAGCAAAAATTTGCACTTTCAGATCGCTAATTGTGAGAAAACTTGCAGCATGGATAAAATCTTGTTCTCAAAGCTTTTCGCAAAAAGCTAACGGCTTAACACACACTTGAGTCTTTACTCACTGCCTGACTAAGGCATGTGATAATTGTGACTCACGACTCTGAGTCAATGATCTTGGTGAAGATAGTCAATTTTATAACGAAAGTCACTTTTCGATAGCAGCTTATTATTATCGCTGAGCAACTTTTGATTACACTTTCCTCTTAGTGAATATTTCTTGAGTCTGACAGCACAAAATGATGGAAATTCTCTCTGCATGAGCTGACTTGAGATCAAAAAGAGCGATTTTCTTGAATAGTAGGTAGTTTAAGCGAAGTCATTTACAAACGGTTGAAAGAGAAAATCGAATTGAATCTTTTAACGATTATCTTACAATTATCGGGAAGCGGCGAAAAGAGTAGAATAACAATGAGATCAAATGTGTTGATGAAAAAAAGAATTGTTCCTTTGAAAACATAAATGCGATAAATACTGAACAGTTTCGCCCCTTGAGGGTGAAGTGAACAATCTACTGGATAAAACACATCATTTTCGTCATTAGAAATGAGGAAGGCTGATATCTTCGAGACCAGGAAGCTAGGAAGCTTATGAATTAGTCTGGCTGAAAGAGAATGAAAAAAAGATGTGCTCTGGCCACTTGATCAACTTCACCCATCATGCTGAAGATTTATCCCAAGATGACTTTAATTGTAATTTCCAATCACTCAGGAGCTAGTTACTTTTTACTTTTTTCTTAGCCAACATTTCGAAAGCTTCCTTGAAAATGAACGGTCTTTTTTTCAGATGATTATCCCATGACTCAGAGAGGATTACTTTGGATGGATTGGAGATCACAAAATCGAGAGCTTTCTCTTTCAATTCAACAGAATTACAAATGTCAGCCAGAGCGAGGATATTTCCAGAGGTATCATAACTCAGTTTAGTGGCTAGATGTTGCTCACACAAGTGCTTCAGTCTGGGAAGATCATATTTTTCGGCTGCAATTAAGAGATCAGCAGCAAATTCTTCCATATTTTTGACTTGATCAGAATAAATGAAGTGAACCATCTCAGATAGCACAGCCCCATCGATATCTTTAATCTCAATCTTGTTTTCAGACTTTTCTTTACACTCATGTTCAAACATGGCTCCTATTACTTTGGACCTCGCTGCTAAGATTAATTTGTGTCCTCTAACTTGAACTCCGTCCCGTCCTTCAAGTATCACATCAGTGGATCGTGAGCCACTGTTGAAGAAGCTAGCCATATCACTGGCGATAGAATTTTGGAGCAAAAGTTCAGGAGGATGTAAATCGGTTTCGTGAGTGGTGTTTACAATAGACGATGTAATCTCACCAAACATGGTGATTTCACACAAAATTCTCAGGGAGTCTTCTGGTCCAAGCATATTGTTGGTTTGGTTTAAAAGCAGCTCTCTTGGAGCCAATAGCTTATAACCATGACCTTCAGTACCAGCTTTGAAAATTCTTCCTTCACTACGAGAACACTCTCCAGTATATCTAGGATCGTTTTCAGCGTCCAACACAGAAATTACATATTTAGCTCGAACTTGTTGCTTTGTACGATCTTCACATTGCCTCAGAAAAAGATGTATGCCAATATATTCGATTCCAGATTGCTCATCAACAGTCTTAGGTCTTAATTTCATGAACCATTTATCTTTTGAATTGGGAGGACTAAAATTTGGACAACATATGAACTCTTGATCACTTGGTATGTATGTAAAATTTTTTATCACCCAAAGATGATTGAATTTAGAGACAGGAAGAATGCTGACGCTTTGGCTGAGAGGTGTTAAATTGTGGCTTCGACGTGGTGTTGATGAATTTGCTGTGAAACGAAGGAGAAGGGTAGAAAGAGAAAAATTGATAAGTGACTCAGGTAAACATGGTGCAAATCATCAAAATTTGAACTTTAATTCGAGGTTGTGAATCTACAAGCGACAACTAAGATAAAAGAGACTGAAAGCAATGGAAAAAAAATTACCCATTCTTGAGAGTCTGATTCTCGGCTGATTAATTGATCCTTGTTCCCTCATTCAAACGGCACAATTAAAATTCACGATGAATGTGTGAGGTGAATGAGATGGTGATGGAGAAGTCAATGACAATGATGATGATGGAGATGACGATGATGATGATAAAAAAGAAACACTTGAATCTCGGACAACTTGAAAGCTCTGATAAAACGCTGTTCAATGTGTGATGAGAGGAAAAATTTTGGCACACAATGTACGGATGATCACTTGCTCTCCAGAGGATTGATTGAGAAAGTGTTGAAAAATGTTTCCTCAACAGTGAAATGAGAAATTAAAGCAAGTAGAAGCAAAATTGACAGATATATTGGCAAGTGAAAGTGAAACAGAGAGGTCAAGATGTTGTTTGAAAAATTGCCAATCAAATGAGGAAAATCATTTACAAATTGTTAATAATAAATTTTCAGCATGCTGTGCTGATGTAATGCAAATGAACAAGAGCATAATGCAAATGCGACTGCGTGAAGAGCGTGCTGATTGTATTTGAAAGCGTCCTCTAGTGGTGTATTTTTATACCACCATTAACTTGATTTTTGTTGGAAAATTTGGTCCATTTTTTTTTCTCGCCTCACTGAGTACACTTTTTGTTCTCTTCTTTTTTTTGGTTCATGATTGTGATAAGGTTTATTGATTGGTATACTTTATTTAATTATTTGGTGGTGTATTTAGTATTTTTGTAGAATAAAAAGTGAAAAGATTTGTTCAAGATGGCCAACGATCCACCGGCGATTCCATCAGCTCAAGCCTTTTGTCTTAGGCGCAACAATCACTCTTCCGACATGTCTGAAAATTTGGAGCAAATGTTTAAGGAAGAGTCGATGACCGATGTTACTCTCTCCTGTGGTGATAGTGGCAGTATTCGAGCTCATAGAATGGTATTAAGTGCTTGTTCATCATATTTCAAGAAAATATTCTCCGAATTTATCAACCCGTACCAGTATCCTGTGGTCATAATGCGCGACATGCCTTTCGCCGATTTGAGAGCTATTGTTGAATTTATCTATAGGGGTGAAGTTTTTGTCCCTCAAGAGCAGCTTGCATCTGTTTTAAAGAGTGCCCAATCATTAAAAGTCAAAGGGCTTTCTGATATCTGTGCACCTAAAACAAGTCAACCGGCAAGACAAGAGCAGGCTGGATGTAAGTATAATATTGGAATGAAAAGGCGAGCCCAGTGAGGACAAACAATTTTCACTGGACAATGACCGGTATTCGAAAATCCAGATATTTGGATGGTCTCCTGGTCAAGCGTCACCTAGGGGCCATCGATGCTCCACTCCAAAGGGCATAGGTCGCAGTGATAATTTTCTCGTAGCCCTCTAATCCTTTTTCTTCTCTCTTTTTTTGACAGCTCTTGCAACCGTGCCTCCATCCCACATGGCCACAGGGTTCCACAATCAACCACACTTCGCTACCACTGCTGTATCGAATCAATATCTCTTACAAAAATGAAATGCTCTCTTATTCTTAATTCAATCAATTAATGCCGATGGAATGAGGTGCACAACCATTGGCTCAGACCCGCACAATTACAAACGCACGAAAGCTTACAACAACAGACTACTTGCTGGATGCTATCGATCCATTAGATATACATATTATATCTTTCTCTTTTACGAAAATCAGACCTCAATTTACAAGAAATTACAAGATATCAAATTTGACTATGTAACGGATCAGTTTGCTTTTTCAAATCGATCGATAAATCGAAGGGAAGAAGTTTGAATTATTTTTCTTCCTTCTTTGTCATGTAAGTTCTCATAAAATAAATTATGATCTTCCCCTAATCATGAATAAATCGAAAATTTAAGTTCAACGTTGAACGCTAAGAATTACGTGAGGACGTAACTCGAATCCCTTGGCGTGTAGTTTCATCTAATAAGCAATGTTTTGAAGCTATAGGATTTCTTTGAATCTCGAAACCTCTGATATTAGTTGATGGCTTGTGTTCTACCAAATCGTGTCGTATAATGGTTCTTGAAATCATCACGATCCATCAATTCTAGTCCAATGACTAGTGATTTTCTAGCGTTTCTAACGGCCGTCTAACGCCCTGAAGTGTATCGATTTTGAAGCACAGCCGCATCAAAATACTGCAAAGTTTATCTGCTTGAACATGGAACTGAAACTCTATGCAGATATACCAGAGGTAAGATTTTGAAGAGAGAGAGAGAGAGAAACAGTCTGCATGTGACTGTGACAGACTCAACGTCATCTTTGTGCTACGAGATCTACCGATTCGTAGACAGACGAACATTGTGAAAATTTTGCACATTTTTCACTCTTAGAAACTAGTCAAATTGCGCAAAAAAGCTGTAAAATGTATCTATTGAATATATGATCTGCATTAGATTTCAGAAAAAATTCTCATGATCTTCAGTTTCTGGTTTCTCAGTTTTTAATAGAGTATTTTAGAACTCAGCATCTCATCTCATGAGAAAGCATTTTGTCCACTTCATTGCTCATTGCTCATTTCTATTGTCAAGAGAAATGTTTTCATCCAGATAATTCTGTTTCAAATTTTCAGTTCTGACATGGTCTAAGAAGAACAGGTCCCTCACCTTCACCCACAGTGGACCTACGAGCACACAACTGAATGGTTCGATTTTTTTGCTTCGTCTTATCGGAGATACTCAATGGCTTGAGAATAATCTTAACATTTGATAGACTTGCATGGACACGAGAAAGACTTAATTTCCATTCCAAAACGACCTCGGCTTTTGGGATTTCCCTCAGCAATTCATTGCTTGTGAACAAACCTTTATAAGATTTTGTTCTAAAATCTCGATTCTGTTGCAAATCAATATTGATTGGATCAAGCCCAGGAATCGAGATTTTCAAGTTTCCTCCAGTTTCCTCATTGAAGTTTTTTACAATTACTTCTACTCCATAGTGATGAACTGCATGTGTAGTCATGAAGAAAATTTGAGTTCCAATCAAAAAATCGATTGCTTAGATTGACGTGGAATCTTGCGAAATTCATACTTACGACAGAATGGCTGAGAGGGTTTCGTCAAAATGAAAAACTTGCGTCCTGGCTTGGCAACATACTGAGTAGTGCCAAATTTCCTAATTCCGACTAATTGACAGTTCTGATTATTGTTCCCACAATCAGTACACAACCCTTTCTCAAACTTGTTTATGTCAGGGCAAGCATAAGCGATTGGTTCGCATTCGTCTTGTCCGATATGGAAAGTGTCCTGTGCTGCAAGATCACAAGATCTTCCGTGATGGCACCCTAGCATCAGTTTTTGAAGAAAAGAAAAACTACTGGTGTGATCATTGAACATTCTTCAATATACTTCGATACTCACCCACCCAGTTGAAGACAGCATCGGTCAAATGATCCTTAAACTTCTCCATCATTGTTTTCAATTCACATCCGGGCTGACGTGATCCTCCGTGTGGATAGATATTAACATGACCAACAGGCCAACCCAATCCCAAAGTTCCAGCGTTTGTGTAGAGAACTTCAACATAATCAGCTTGACTTTTGTCTAATCTTGATCCAATCTCATTATGATCAAACCATGGTCCAGCAGCATCAAGAGCTTTGAATTGAGACATTGAAATTTAAACACTCCTCGCTGCTACTCATAAGCGAAGTATCTTACCTAAAATTTTGGCGATTTTTGGCTTTGGAAATTCATATCCAATAAGTCCACTGATATGTCCACCTAGACTGTGTCCAATAATATTGATGTTCTGAGGAGAAATTCCAGTATTTTTGATGAAATGAGCGACCATTCTAGCCACTAGTTTAGTGGTCACCGCTGAGAGTGGATATGATGGATTACCCGAACCTCCTCGCCAATCCACGAGGAAAACAGTACAATCAGGCTCAGTTTCTAGAAGAAGATTTTTCACATCCTTCGAAGAATTTACTCGATTATTTTCAGTATTCGTGAGACTTTACAGAGGAGTAAGCTTACCGTCATCCATGGTTGATTTTCGATATTAACTCCCCAGCCGTGAATAACGAATCTGACCTGCCCTTGGCGATTGAAATCGAGATGCTCAAGAGTTTTTGTATCACCTCTGTACTTAATTGATTCTGGTTCCTTGGATCTCCTCTTATCAAACATAAATAAAGTGAGATCCACTTCTTCCGGTGATAGTGGCAACAAATGTACCAATTGATTGAAAGGATCGAATGGACGATTGCTTGAGAAACAGCCGAAAGGCTTGAAGCATGCTTCGACTGGATAAGGTTCATGTGAATTAGAAGGTGTTTAAGTTGTAGTTCACAAGAATCATGGAGAAAACTTACGGGCTTTTGCACCCTTTTCTATGCCTTTGGAAACTTTTCTCGACAAATCTGAGACTGCTTTCAGATCTATTATGAGAGATACAATTTGTAAGCTTTTTCTGCTAATATAATAATATATTTTTAAAGACTTTACTTGATGCGACTTGCTGTTCTATGAACTCTGCGAATTTCTCTCCTTGTTCAACAGGATCTGGAATCTTTAGCTCTATGAAAAAATAGTTAGAAAAATCACGGTCAAGGGTACAGAACAGGTGGAAAAAAGCGGTTGAGGACAGTCTGCTTAGTAGACTCAAGTGGTTGATGAAATGGTAACATAGAGAAGGATGAGTTTGAAGTTCGACGAGAAAGTTCTCATAACCAAAACTCACTTGGATTCTTGAGATGCTCTGCGGCAAAGTTTTGGATGCCTTTGAATACATCGCCCAGGTGAGGGGGAGCCGGAACTTGTGGTAAACCTAGGTGGTAGTTTTGTTGAAATTTATAAGATCTTTGACATTCATCTACTCGAATTATCTTACCGATTTTGAAATTTGACAGCTCGTGTAGAGATCTTTCGATTCCCAAAGGATCTGGGAAAACAACACTCCTTACTACAAGAGTATGCAGTAGGGCGAGATGGAAAAAAACGACGAATTTGAATGAGAACATTCTTCAAAACCGTAAAAGAAACGAACTGAAGACTGATGAAGACTATCAAAAGTGAATATATCAAGAGCTTACTCCCGATGATAAGAGGAGGGACAGTTCAACTTCTAATTAAATGCAATCGAGTATAATGTCGATCTGTCTGAGAAGCAGGTGCATCATCGAGATGGTGATTTCATCTTCACTTCAGTAGTCAACTGTCTGTAATATTGCTTGGTTTAAAGTTTTACATTCTCATCAGATGCAACTTTATAATATTAACTGTTTTTTTGCTTCAATGTATACAATAATAAAATTCAGATTTGATATGTTTATGTATTGCGAATCTTTCCGGGAATATAATTCTTATCGATAACTGGATCCTGGAGGAAAATGTGTAAACACTTTTCATTTTGTGCCAGTGGGTGGCCAGCTACCTTGTTGATGAACGATTCGAGTCCTTTTCGTCTTTCTTCGATAAATTCCTCCTCGTAAATACCATCATCTCCTCGAAAAGGCATGAGGCGTTTCCATGCCTTACCAGGGAGAGGAGGTACCATTATTTTGCTATCTCTCTCCAGTTCATTTCGAAGCCATTCGAAATCACTGTAACGCCGTCTCACACTAGATTCTTTTAGCTTAAAAATTGGTAGATTAGACTAGAAAAGAGGAGAGGAGAGAAGAAAAGATAAATAACAAGGAAAGATAAGAGAAAAAGAGAATTAGTCAAGTACAAAGTAAAATAGATCCCAATCAAGTGATGAGTGTTGGTGAAAGAATGCATTTTGAGGACCAAGTAATCCAAGTGTCAAAGCTCAAAACGCAATGAGTGAGTGGCATTGATGAGAGGTGAACAGAGATGAGGGAAAGAAGAAACAAACACTGAGAAATGAATGGATTACCTTAAGTCTAACTTCATAGTCAGTATAACGATTACGAGCAATACCATGGGTGATTGGATTGACAACATCGATCTCTAAGAAATTAGCCGGAGCAGCATAAGCATCATCCAGAGTTTGTTTTTTGATCTGCAATCGGCGAGTAGCATCCACAGTTAAACCATCACCATTATTTGTTCTCACGTTATTACTCATCTTTGACTATAAATAATGATGATGATTATTTCAAACAAACTTGTACACACCAAACACAAGCACACTCAAACATACACACAGACACAGACACACACACCTGAGCACACAGAGGTATACAATGTAATTGATTTAGTTTGATCACTGATAAATGATGATGAAGAATGCAAAGGAATATTAAGCATCTACTGTGAAGGAATGTTGATTCAAATACAGAGATTAGATTTCTCTTGTTAATTTCAAACCTTTTATTATTAAAAGGGGAGGAATTTTTCTTAACAAAATTATGCTCACCAGATGGCGCTCAATACTTACTGCGCATGTGTACAAGCCTCACCCGGTCTCTTTTTTTCTCTCTCGAAACGATTTCTGTATCAATACATGTAGCATTTAAGCATTTAAAGAGCAAAGCATTTGTGTCACAAATTTTGTGATTCTTAAAATTCTTAAAATTTTCGTAGATAATTTTACATGTGAAATTTTTTTCTTTTTTGAATGAGAAAATTTCTCTTGATCAGTAAAACTTTATCATAACATTGTTGTTGTGGTGGTGGAAAAGCCTTTCTCGTGGCTCGATGAGCCATGAGAAATGTGTGTTCACCTGAGACAGAGAACTCTCTCTCTCTCTCTCTTTCTCTCTCAATGCACTGGCACACAGTGTTTCTGTTTTGATTGTACCGATACTCGTAATATCGGTGCTTGACTGCCATTGTGTTTGATCGACCAGTTGTGAATAATAATCATTTTGTTTGCTCAAATTTTCACAGCTGTCCTCGATTCAATTCGTGGCAGACAGTATCACAAACACTTTCACTTGCATACTTACGGCGGCTATTGTCATTTGAAAATAAAATGGACACAAACTCTGGTAACAAGTCATGTCCTCATGTAGAGTCTTTTAAATCTAATAGAGGTAGTATTAAAAATTTTAAAGCAATATACTCCTCGTTTGTGATTGCAATTTCTCCTGAGGCGCGTAAACGTAAAGCTCAAGGAATGATGTGCTCTACCTGTGGACAATACAATCATCCGGTACGATTGCATGCCTGCCTGGGATGCATCTTCTTTGGATGCTATGTTAAAAAGCACATTCATGAACATGCGAAAGCTAATAAACATCCTCTAGGTGAACATGCTATCTTTACTATATTCAACTTTGAACCCTTTCATTTTGCATCTCTATTGTGTCTCATTTATTTTCTCTCCTTTCTCTCTATGAACAGCCATGGACTTGACGCGCGGCTACGTTTACTGCTATTTATGTCGGAACTACATTTATGACAATGATTTGGAAAAAATCGCGAAAGAAAAGAGATTGAAAGCTGCCAAAGTTTATGGGCCTACCTTTGTCCAGTATTATTCTTCATGGGAGCCTACTCTCCATGATCTTGAGGTCTTGAAGCAGAACCCTCAGCGCAAACGAATTTCGGATAATTCTTACATAGGTAATTCATCAAGTTTCGATGGGATTACCCTTTTAATCTCTAACCCTTTTCCCCTCTTTCTAGGCCTACGAGGACTGATTAACCTTGGAAATACATGCTTCATGAACTGTATTGTGCAAGCCCTGACTCATACTCCTCTTTTGCGAGATTATTTTCTATCAGACAAACATATCTGCCAATTTAGTGACGACTCTTCCATGTGTCTTGTTTGTGAAATGTCTCGTCTGTTCCAAGAAGTATGGTCGAATACCTCCCCATTCAGCCCATTTTAATCATTTTTCTCAACAGTTTTACTCTGGAAAAAGCACACCTCACATTCCCTTCAGATTATTGCATCTGGTTTGGACTCATGCCCGTCATTTGGCTGGTTATGAGCAACAGGATGCACATGAATTTTTTATAGCCACTTTGGATGTTCTCCACAAGCATTGCCAAGGTTGTTTGCCTCTCAAAGCTTATTCTCTCGATTATATGTCTTTTATATCCACTTTCAGGCACCAATGGAAATACTGATAGCAATTCTCAGCACTGCAACTGTATCATAGACCAGATTTTTACCGGTGGACTCCAATCTGATGTAGTCTGTCAATCTTGCAAGTATGATCTTTTTACTCTACTCACTATTACTGGCCATTTCTTCATACTGGTATCTTCTGAATTTCTAGAGGAGTTTCAACGACAATTGACCCTTTCTGGGACATATCTTTAGACTTGGGACCTAGCTTGCATATGAGGCAACAGCTAGCTGCGTCTTCTACAACTCAAGCGTGCTGTGAGGAATCTGAACCAAAGTCTCTTCTTGACTGCCTCGAAAGATTCACTCGACCAGAACATTTGGGAAGTTCAGCAAAAATCAAGTGTAACACGTGTAACATAAATCAAGAATCGACGAAGCAGCTCTCGATGAAAAGATTACCAATAGTGGCGAGTTTTCATCTTAAGGTTGTATTGCATTTGAGCCATGATCAACTGTTCAGTAATGTGTGCTTTGTTTACTTGCAGAGATTTGAACACTCAAATAGATTCCATAAAAAGATCTCAACTTTCATATCTTTTCCTCAGTATCTTGATATGACACCCTTTATGGCATCTAAGAGGGGTTGTAAGTCCAATGTCAATCTATTAAATGATGAATGCGTAAATGGTTCATACAATGAGAACAAGTAAGAACTATTGATGCAGTTGGATCTTTCTTATATTATTCATGCTTTTCTCAATCCACTCCAGATATTGCCTATTCGCTGTTGTTAATCACAGTGGGACCATAGAAACGGGACACTACACCTGTTATATCCGACAACAGAGAGATCAGTGGTTCAAGTGTGATGATCACATAATCACTCGTGCCAGCGTTCAAGATGTTCTAGATAGCGAAGGGTAATTGTTCTTTATAATTTTTAAACAATGCTTTTTGGTGCAATTTCTCTTCCAATTGACTATTACTGTGAAACTCTACCTCTTATGATCTTTCCAGGTATCTCCTCTTTTATCACAAAGAATTTTTGGAATATGAATGATCTATTGTACATCGGAACAAGAACCCTCCTACTCTACCTTAACTGCGTCGCGGCCGTGGCCGAGTGGTTAAGGCGATGGACTCGAAATCCATTGGGTTTTACCCGCACAGGTTCGAATCCTGTCGACCGCGGGCATTTTTTCCTAACGAATTCTCTGAATTTATGCTTTCATTCGAGAAAACATCCATTGTGATCAGTTTTTGAGAGACTACTATCTCCTTTTGAACCAATTCAATTCGAACCTCTGTTATCTTTTTTACAAAATCTGATCAAATGCCTTTGGTGACTTCGATCCTAAGACTTTTGTTAAGTAAAATGTTAGTCTAACTTTCAAAAGTGAAAAATTTGGAAGTTTAATCTGTCTAATGAAGTTTCCTAATCTAAAGAATTCATATTGTGTCCCTTGAAAACAGACTGATATTAGCTTTTGAGAAAGAAGAGTCTCACTAACAAGTCTCATAAGGTTCCATAGCGTTGGCCCATGCGTATCCTGGAATTTTGGCTAATTCTGACCAAGAATTCCTGAGGAGGCTCAGAAAATCGATCGAATGTGAATAGATCAGTGACAGCTTTTCAAATTTGGGTAGAAAGCTTGCAAGTCATTTAATTGTTGGGTTATTTTGCAGCCCTCCTAATGCAAAGTCAGGATCAAGCAGTATTGAAGTACATTTTTAATTTTTAATTGAAGAATCATTTGGTTCATCGGTCATTGATATGTGCTTCAATTTTGTGATCAAATAAATATACGCTCGTTCGGAATGAGCCGGGAATCCTAAAGATTTACTCCCAATACACAATTTCATCAGAGATTCTCTCCTCTAATGGGATTCCTCGGTTCTTGGAAAAGTTTAGCTGTTATCCCATATTTATTGTTCTGAAGATAATACTGGTAAAATTTCAAAAATATCGAAAGAATATTTCATATTGCTCAAATTGTTCTCAATAACCTCTATAGTGTAGGGAAAAGTGAACCAGAGAAATTCAAGTTGTCCTTTAGCTGGGCTTTCAATTTTCAACAAATTACTCACCCAAACAGAGGGAATTCAGAAGTTTTAAAATGATTCAGTTACCAGAATCTTCCTTAATCTTGATGGCTTTCTTTGCTGTCAGTTCAGAATTGATTAGCACAGTGAGCGGCTCTGGATACAGACAGTTTACCATCGGAGCTGTTTTAAGTCCTGAAGTGAATCATGCTAGTTTCGATTCGGTAAGTTATCGATCATTTTATTGGCATTGAAAATTGTGAAAATTCTGAAATAATGGCTATTCTTCAATCAAGTTCATAGAGACCAGTAAGATGATAATGCCCCAGGATACTTTTCTGACTGGTCGACCTGTTCCAATGAATTTGAATCCGATTAGAACTGCTCAAGATGTTTGTGATAACCTGATAGCAAGTGGGGTGAGTATATCCAAGTAAAGGATTCAAAATAAAGTTCAAATTTCCCAATTTTTTTTCTCTCACTAAGGTGTATAGTGTGATAGTAAGCCACCCTGAACAAGAGCCAGGAATATCACCTTCTGTTTCTTTTACATGCGGTTTTTTCAATGTTCCTGTAGTTGGTAAGTTGATTAAACGTGAACTGCTAGGGCGTTGATGAATCTCAAGAGTTGAAACTCGAAAAATTTTTTTCAACAGGAGTCTCGAATCGAGATAGCTCATTATCGAACAAAGATCTTCATGGTTCTTTTATGCGAACTGTGCCTCCCTACTCGCATCAAGCAGATCTTTGGCTAGAAATGCTCAAGAAACTGGACTATCGCGATGTGATCTTTGTTCATAGTTCTGATATCAATGGACAAAGTACACTTCACAGATTCCAGAGTAAAGCAGGTCCAGCAAAAGTTAAAGTGGAACATGTAATAGAATATTTGCCAGGAGCTCCGAACATCTCAGAAAGTCTTTCCTACGCTAAAGATCATCTGAATTGTCGAGTTTATATTTTGTATGCTAATCAAGAGGATGCTGCTAAAATATTCAAAGATCTTCGTCGATTGGATATGACCAGTGATGGCTTCGCTTGGCTTGTCACCGAGCAAGCTTTGAATGCTCCAAATCGAATTGATGGTCTTCTAGGACCTGTGTTGATGAATGCTCATTCTGTTGAGGCTCATGTGCGAGATAGTGTGAATATAATTGCGATGGCACTCAGAACTTTGTTCCTAGAATACTCGATCGGTCTAGCTGATCCTCCATCCAATTGTAGTAATACTGATGGAAGATGGGAAACTGGCTTGGAATTAATGAAGATTCTCCGCAATCAAACTTTGAGCAATGGTGCAACAGGAAGAGTATCGTTCGATGAGAACTATGATAGACTTGAGTCCCAATATTCTATTGTCAATGTTCAACAAGATCAATTAGTTGAAGTTGGTAACTATACTTACTCCGATGATGAGTTTTCTATGCGGTTGAGCTTGGATTTGAACAATATTGTTTGGCCTGGAGGAAGAAGATCGAGACCTCATCCGTTTTTCATTGATCGCCAGTTGAGAATCGCAACGATTGTTGAGGAACCTTTTATCTGGGCTCGAGAGATGCCGAATACTGGTGTTTGTGATCGAGATGAGGTTAATTGTACTCACTATGATGCCATAGATGAACAGGGTAAAACATACTGCTGTAAAGGATATTGCATAGATATGCTAGTAAAGCTGTCGGAAGAGATGGGCTTTGTATATGAGTTATATATAGTCTTTGATAGACGTTTTGGAATTTTCGATCACCAGAATGGAACAAAACGCTGGAGTGGTCTGGTTGGTGAGCTCGTGCACAAGAAAGCGGACATGGTTGTTGCGCCTCTAACCATTAATCCAGAGCGTGCGAAAGTGATAGACTTCTCAAAGCCGTTCAAGTATCAAGGCATCACGATGTTACAAATGAAGATGCCGAAAGGTGCCAAATTGGATTCGTTCTTACAGCCATTCCAGCACAATTTGTGGCTTTTGGTGATGCTGTCAGTACATGTGGTTGCTGTTGTCCTCTATCTACTCGATCGTTTCAGTCCTCTCGGTAAATTTGGTCAAATGCAACCTGACCTGGAAGTTCCAAGTGAGGAACGAGCTTTAACCCTTTCGAGTGCAATTTTATTTGCATGGGGTGTTTTACTTAACAGTGGAATTGGAGACAAAGCTCCGAAAAGCTTCTCAGCTAGAGTTTTGGGTATGGTTTGGGCTGGCTTCGCTATGATTGTGGTAGCTTCTTACACTGCCAATCTCGCAGCTTTCCTCGTTTTAGAAGAAGCTGAATCAGAAATAACAGGACTTGATGATGCTCGATTGCGAAATCCTGTTGATGGCTTCAATTATGCCACTGTTCGAGGTAGCTCAGTGGATGAATACTTCCGAGATCAAGTTGAGCTTTCTAATATGTATCGAGTGATGGAAGATCTTAATCGGGAGTCAGCAGCTGAAGCGATTCAAGCAGTTCGTGAAGGTGAGTTAAAAATTTGATGGTTTGATTAATTCCAATCGAGAATTCGTACCACTACAGCTTAAAAATCATCTTTTTGTCCTCTCGAATGGTCACTAACATAGTTTTCTCCTCAATAGGAAAATTGAATGTATTTTTCTGGGATTCACCGAGACTAGAATATGAAGCAGCGAAAGATTGCAATCTAATCATATCGACAGAGACTTTTGGTCGATCAGGCTATGGAATTGGACTTCAAAAAAACAGTTTTTGGACTCAAAATGTTACTCTGTCCATTTTGAACATGCATGAGAGTGGATTCATGGAAAGTTTGGATAATAAATGGATTTTGAAAGGGGATCAAGAATGTGAGAAAGAAATCGGTAATTTCCCTACTACATTGGGTCTCACTAATATGGCCGGTGTATTCATTTTGGTTGCTGCTGGAATATTCGCTGGGTTCTTTTTTGTACCAATCGAAATTTATTACAAACGAAAGAAAGCAAAGAGAATGAGAAATATCGCGCTGGCAAGGCGTGCAGCTGATAGATGGATTGCAATAGTTCGGAAACGGAAGAAGTTGCAATGTCCTATGGGTGCAAGACATGTAAAACCAAAGATTTTACCAGTCCAGCGACCGGCAATAGAGGATATGTATCATCTTCCTCCTCAACTTGACACACCAGTCCATTCCATCACACCTCCTCCTCTTCCGTTCAAACGAACTTTTCGAGATCCTCGTGAAGCAGCTCGATATGGTACCGTTGTGAAGAGCAAATCTAATCAAAATTCTCAACCATACTTCATTGAACAAGATACGGTGGAACCGAAGGCAAAACTCCCACAGGTTGCTCAGATGAATCCTATCGCTTCAGAAAACCCTCTCCATTGTTCAAACTTTCGAACTCTTCGACCAGCAATGTGCCAATCTGATTATGAAATGAACAAGACGTTATCCAGTTTGCCTCCATCTAGCTCTAATAGTAACCTTTTCAATAGAGCTGATCCCGATGTCCCTCCTCCACCTCCACCTCCAATGATATCACCTCGAGTCAAATCATCTCAACCCGTAACACCTTACATCAGAGGTGGCAAAGGATTTTTTGTTGTATAATTCTCTCACTTGGTCGCTATGTGGGTTTCCGAAAGTTTCCAAAACTGTTGACTTTATACTTTGTTCGATTCTACTAACTTCTTCCAGCAATCAAAATTTTAATGATTCGCTCATTACTAATCAGCCTCAATGTCAGAAAATATTTTCCATGATGATGATGGTCGGTCCTATGATTGTAGAATTCTCTAGAACTGATATTACAACTCGAGCTTCTTTCTCTCCTCCAGAAATTTTTGAATAAATAACATAAGCTACTTAACCATGGAGTAGATAAAATGCCACAATTCAAGTCGTTACCTTAAAATGATACATAAATACATAATTCCCTTCAGAAGTACAAGTAATAAGGATCTAACTGAGGGCTTAAATGCTTTCTAATCATCAAAGGCCATGAAATTTCCAATAAAGTAAAGAAGAATATTATTTCTGAAGAATAGACAATTGTCAATGACATGTCCTAGATTTTTTGAATATCAATGTCAAAAATTGTCAAAAATGCTAAGCCGATAGAATTCAAAATTTTTATATAAGAATGATTTTAAGTGAAGAGTAAAAGGACTAGCACACCGGCTCAATAACCCCATGCGTTGGGATCAGCTTCCTTTTTCTCTTGGGTTTCCCTGATACGCTGTCGAAGACTTTTTCTCGGAGAATTTGTCTTCACAACTTTACTCTCCTCTGAATGAACTCTTCCTGGGATACCATGGGTTTTGAGCTTTGACAATTCAGGAGAATCGTCAGAACAATCAGAGGTAGTGAGACTAGAAGCTGTGGCAAGTCTTCCTTCTCTAGACTTCACAATATCTTCATTATATTCAACACAGGTAAGATCATCATCTTCGTAATAAGAATCTTTGAGTAATCTCCTCGAGTTATCTTTGTTTGGTGGATCTGGCTTCTCCAAATGACACTCCTCGCTGGTAGCCTCCACTACTAAGCCAGAACCAGTAGATTCGATCATAAATTCCTCAGCTGCTTCCGCTGCTCCATTAGTTCTTTGAGAGGAGACCTCAGCAGTATCAACCGATTCAAATGAAAAATGTTCCACAGTTTTTGGAGTCCTTGTTCTATTCTCAACAGAGGCTGGACTAGAATTAGAATCTATCGATTCAGATGAGAAAGTTTGTCTTGTTCTTGGAGTTTTATCTCGATTCCTACCAGCAACTGATGAAGAGTGGGCAGATTCGACTGAAAAATTCCCAGTAGCTTTTGAAACTCTGGCTGTATCTTTGAGAGAAGAAGAACGAGGATTGGCAAATCTAGATGAAAATGCTTCCGCTGCTTTCGAGGTAGATTCTTGAGTTTCAACTTGAGCCTCTTCTAAATTATCATCCTCTCCAGCTAGTTTTTTCAGTGCTTGGGAATAGTTGGATGCCAAAATCAGCTTGCCCCTTTTCTTCATATGTTTGATTAAGGACTCAATTGTTCTATCGGCAGAGACAGTCCACGTGTCACACACCAGTAAGAGATGCTTTTTGGCTCTGGTGATAGCAACATTGATTCGCTTACGGTCAGCGAGAAATCCAATTTCATCCTTTGGATTGGAGCGGACCAAAGAGATTATGATTACTTCCTTCTCTCGACCCTGGAAGCCATCAATAGTTTTGATAGTTATATTAGGATATTGCTCCAGAGCACTCATAATATATTTCAATTGTAATTTATAAGGTGTAATAACGCCAATATCTTCTTCTTTAAGACCATTTCTCAAAAGAATTTCGACACAATTAGTAACAATTTCAACTTCATGTTGATTCGCAAAGGAAGCATCATCTCTTGTCTCAACTTCAAACATATTGCAGCCATTTGTATCCACCAAAAGTAGTGTTGGCCAATCTTTGAGCTTGGAAATGCTACTAAGGGATTGATATCGAACATCATCGTTGGCAGCTTGTAATGTACCGAGATAAAAATTGTCTGATGACCAAGCCATAATATCCTCATGCATTCTATATTGATGTCGAAGATCTATCGAAACATCTTCGAACCTAGAATCTTCAGAACACAAGTGCATCAGTGACTTTTCAAGCTCTGGTCCGCCATTTCTTGCTGATACAATCGGAGGAAGTTGCTGAGGGTCTCCAACAAGAATTGCTTTCTTTGCCAACGGTAAGACGATCCAGCTGGCAGCTTGGAGAGCTTGTGAACACTCATCAATAATCACAACATCAAACCTTCTTCGACCCATGTCGACGAGATCTCCAATAGAATCATAAGGAGATGCACTGATTAGGGTTCCTAGAATGGTACTGTGTTGAGAGAGAACATCGATCCTTGTCTGAATATATCCACTATTTGTTCGTGACATTTCCAGCTCAAAGGATCGTCCAGCCTCAGCCAGCGCTTGATCTTCCATCATATATTTCCACCGATTAGCCTTTCGGACATGGCTGTAAAAACCTTGGGGTAAAACTTTTTTCAATTTAACATCAAATGTGAACTGCTGTAACCCAGGATTCACACGAGCTGGATTTCCAAGACGTAGCAGAGTCTCAGGACAATATTCTGCAAGTTTCTCCAATATATTGTCAACGGCAATATTTGATGGCGAGCAAACGAGAATACGTTTCTTTTGATGCTGGAAATGTCGTACAAGCTCGACTATGGTTGTAGTTTTTCCCGTACCCGGAGGTCCATAAATAAGACACAACTCATCTTGAGCTAAAGCAAACTGAACTGCTTTTCTTTGTGATTCATCAAGTGTATCATCAAAAAACTCGACTAATTCGGGCTCTTTTCGACTTGGAATATCTGCATCTCCAAAAAAAATATGATCCAAATTGCATCCGTGATATGGAAAACTAGGTAGCTCCAGATCATTTATAGCTCTCTGTAGCCTATCGAATGTAACCGAGTCAGGGACTTTCCTGAGATGATAACCAGATTTCTCTAGATCCAATTTATGATAGCGACGAACGTTGACTATGATCTTGTCTGTCGATATGAACTTGATGACTCCTTTTGTTTTCGTATCAGAAGGCTTCTTTTGGCAGTATATTTGCCTTATCGTATATCTCATAAGCTGATCGTATTCTTGTTTTTCTTCAGCACATTCAATCTGAACATCATCACCGAGAGAAAATTTAACTTTATGCAATTCACAATCTGGATTCTGGCTCGAAAATACGAGAAGATCTCCCCAATCAATGCTCCGCTTAGATTCAACCAGTTGAAGATTGAGAATCTCAATTCTCTCCGATCCGCTGAAAAGATAGTGAGAAGAAAGTCCATTCATTCACAGGCTAGTATCAATCATTATCGACACACAGGAACCTCGGAAGGAACCTCCCAGGATGAGAAAAAACATTAACAGACACCATATGAATTAATTGAACTTACTCTCTTTGGGCACATTCCTCGAGACGTATCAATTCACGTTGGCGAGCCACAAATTCTGCTCTGTCTTGAACAGCACCGGACATAACGTAGCGAAAAATAACTCACTGGGAAATAATCAGAAACTCAATAAAGACTTCTTTATACAATAATAATAACAATAATAAATTGCTTCAGCGTGAGGGTACAGAGAATGGTCAGAGAGTGAGTCGAGGTATCAGAGAGCAGTTGATGTAGTAGCATTCCTCTTCTCCGAGGACTACACTAGGCCTATGATGACTAATGATTAGTCACACTAATCGTGGATATCTTATGACTACAGACCAGAGACACAGTGTCTCTGCTACAGACGGTACAGTAGCTGACTCTTTAATATCACCATGTGAACAATATTTACTAATATAAGCTGCTAAGAGAGAGGGAAATTCAACATCTCCAAGTGTGGCGGGAATCCAGAGGATCGATCCAAAGGAAAACATTTTCTCATCAAACCTTGATAATTATAATTATTAATTACAGGTCGCTATTGATAGCTTCCAGGTTTTGTATTGGTGATGCTTTCAGGGCATTTTTTGTGCTCATAATTGTGCAAATTTTGAATACATACGTTTAATCATATGCAGATAGATGCACTTTTTCTTTCCTTTCCACAAGTTCTCCTAGTCTAATAAATTCTTATTCATGATGAATATCATCACCATTTCTCGATAAAGGGCGATTCGATATTTTGCTTTTCAGAATTTATTGATCAATTAATCATGAGAGAAGATCCATCTTTTCTCCAGATTGAGATTTCTCTGAGTCATTCTTGACCTGGAATTCTCGAAAGTTTCCAACTATGTTCCAGTAAATGTTACTGGATTCAATTTATTGCCATGATGATTGTTTCGTTGGTAACTCCTGGCCCATAATTCACTTTGAATGCACTTTATTCTTTGCAAGATGAAGCTTGATAAGATAATTACCTTGGACTAATAGAGGATAACTAATTTTATCTTGATTACACTTCATTGGCAATGCAATGAGATTTCGTTTCACCTCGAAAGATGATTTGTGGAAGTTAGCTTGTATATGGCAGTTATTTCTGTTGATCATTGATAGAAGACCAAACAAGATTGCTTCATGTTTTTATTCTTAAAGATTATGGAATCCTGAGTCGTCTAATAGATATTATATTCTTGTGCTATTCTCCTTTTTTCTACCAAATTTCTACCAAATAACACGTACATAATCTTGCAAAATGTGTGGAAAATAAGCGAAAATTTTTAGCTGAATCATACAAAACACGATAAAGAGGGATTGATCACTAATCAGGCTGATAACTTTAATCAGATTAAATTGATGACCAAATCTAGTTGAGCTATTTGGGCAAAAATTTTTGAGCCTTTGAAGTCAAACGCAATGAGAATTTTTTTAAGAATTTTGTCGAAATTCGAGCTTTTTGAATTGAAAATTTCGGTTTTCTCATGCCTCAAGTTACGCCTGGCTGAGTCTGTCATTCGATATTCTTCACCCTATCCTTATTGATACTATCAAATTCTATTCTCCTAAAATGGAATTTTCATTGAGGCTGACTTTTTTCTCTTCTTTCCTTCTAACGTGTGATAAAATTTCCCATTTCTTCCATGCTGGGAAGATGAACCCTTGGACCAAATGCAAAAGTTGCGGACCTCAAATTTGTTTATAGAGAAATTTATTCAAAAAATAGGTAAAAAAAGTGATAATTACTATCTTATTTGATTGAGCAAAATGGAAGAGCATGACCACCACTTTCTTGCAAATTCACAGATTAGTTGATGAAAGAGCTGACTAGCTTATACGCTTGACCTGCCAATGCGCTAGCGATGATGATCAGAAGAGCAAATCAAGGGCAGTAGAAGATGTGGACCAGGATGTGATCTCATTGGAGTCTGCTGGTTTGAGAGTGAAGGCGTTTTCATCCCTATCTGGGCTACTCAGCTCATTTTCACTGTTTTGTTCTTTTCTTTTATCTCCTTGTTTTGTTATGCGTGATACACCCAATTCAAAGACGCCTCCCGAATCAGTCCCAAATCCTGATTCAGAACTCAAAAGAGCGGGTTTGTAGCTAGCCAGTCCTAAAATGAATAATAAATCGAAAAAGTAAAATCGAAAAGATCATCTTCCATCACAGAATGAAATCTTATACCAACCTGGCAGCGCGTTGGGATAATTTCTCGTAAGGTTAGATGAAGGTTCCATGATTCGAGCTAAATCTGATCTTCGTTCAGAAGTAGACACTTTTGGGCAATCATCGTTCATTTGTGACTCTTGATAATGTGACACCGAATCGGGGGAATCAGAATAGGAAGATTCAGATGGATATTCGAAAGTTTCGATATCGTCGTCAAAATGAGTGGTGAGCTGAAAAGGAGAAAACATTGACAGCTAAGTTGAAATGGTCTAAATTCTTCACAATACGCGAGAGAAACTTTTTCGAAAATAAATTCAAGAATCTTTCTACTTTTCCATGTTCAGATTTGATCGAATTAGTCAGATAGAGTGGGAAACTTCCACTAGTAGGGTATAGTTCAAGTTGATAAAGGGAATATTTCAGGAGAGGAATGGAAACAAAATTATGACCTGGGAAATACTGTTGTAATGGACTCGAACATTTTCTGCAAATAAAACTCGAAATCTTTGTGCTGCAATATGCTTCTCAATCAATCATTGGTCACTGTTTTCTTCCATAAGAGATAAACAAGAAAAGCAAAAGCTCAGAAAAAATTAATCTAAGTGGAAAAGACTGCGATGAGAGAGCAAAATATGCAGAAAGCTTACATATAGTTTACATTCTATCATATGAACGCAGGAAATGATTTGCAATTGAGATGAAGAGGGGATAAAGTATGCCTACAAGGTTAATGAGAAAATATTTTCACCAAAATAGAATCGAAGATTCGAAGAATTAGATGAGTGAGAGCCATTAATTCAGAATAGAGAGTTCAAGAAGGAGAAGACATAGTCTACCTTTCAAACTTTCTAATCAATCAAGACGTAGGAGTTGAGGTTGTCCAATTCGTTGAATTTTTTCTCGAATGAACAGACGTCATATCTCATAATGTAGTGAAAGATAAAAAATTGGCTCATAAAAAAGGTGTACTTGTCAATATTGAGAACTTTATCAACATAAGC
Organism: Brevipalpus yothersi; assembly: GCA_003956705.1. Taxonomy (NCBI): domain Eukaryota; kingdom Metazoa; phylum Arthropoda; class Arachnida; order Trombidiformes; family Tenuipalpidae; genus Brevipalpus; species Brevipalpus yothersi. The sequence goes on along the minus strand of QZCP01000468.1, from coordinate 91,507 downwards.
TACTCAATGATAAGTCAAGGAGTCATTAGTGAAACAGATAATAACAGAGAGTAAGCAAACAGCTAAAACATGTTTAGGATTTTAAGGCTCTGGGTTTAGGGTGAGTGATTCAATCTTGCAATTTTTATGAACATACCTTTTTATTTCTTCTAATAAGAAGGGAACTTCGCCCAGCGATAACATTTTCACCAATGAAAACAATACCACTCGGATGAAAAGTTTCTGAAATTATCTAGTAGAGAAGGAAAAAGTTTCATCAATTTTTCATGAGTTTTTTTCAAGACAAGTGATAGTGATATTGAGCAATCAGGCGGAATATATTTTCTCATAGAATTGTGGAGAACAGGCTATTATAGCTGTAAGATGTTCGAGAAGTTGAAACACTACGCTTGAAATTCTAGAATTCTATAACCTGGGTTGCGAAACACAATTCATAAACATACTTGGGTGATTTGGTAAATGCACATAAATGAAGTTGAGAGAGAACAATCATCTCAGGCTTAGTTCAGGTATCATCGGTAAGCTGGCTCAAGAGGGATGGTCGCGCTAGGTTCTAATGTGAATGCATGTGTATAAGATTTCCTTTTTGCCCTCTTTTTTGTCACGCTTTCTCCACCCGTAATCACTCCTTAATTGCACTCTGGTCAATGAGTGCATACTGTTGATCACCCAATCTTGCTACTTTCTCTTTCTCTTTCTCACTCCTCTCTTGACACCCGAAATGACAGAGGAAGAAAAAGACTTGTGGCCCTGTTCAACATCTTCCAATCGAACCATGAAAATTACGATAGTCAAACGATCAAGAGAGACCACTGTGTATCATGTTCTCGACTTTATCCTGACGAAAATAAGAACGCTCTCAATCAGGCACACTATGAACAACTGTGTGCCAGAATATCGGTTCTCGAACGAAAAAATGTATCTCTCAAAGATTCAAATGATTTTTTGTCTCAACAAAATTGCATTATGGAAGAGCAAGCATCTCATGAAAGCTCGTGAAAGCATAGAAAAACAAATGATTGAGCTGAGAAACTTTATCAACACAGAATTGATGACTATTCAGCTTCGTGAGCTGTCCATAGCTTCACATGAATTGTGCTCAAAATTTTTAGAAATTACCTTCTCATAGTAACTGCTTCCGAAAACAATTGTCACATGTGAGATCCGCCTTTTGGTCAACATTTGAAAATTTCACCTCAGTTTATTCCTCGAAAATTTTAAGGCTACTCATGGTTAATTGTTATTTTAGTTTCACGCTAAGTTCTTTCACCACAGCAATAGTAATTCTTTGCAATTCATTTTACGAGATGTGGCTACCACTTTTTTTGAGTTTTTTTAGGCAAGCCTCAATGATCTCATTTTTTTATGAAACTGAACTACAATCTGATTCTCGATCTATTTTACATTATCCATTCAATCATGCTGATTTACTGAGCTTTTTTCAACTTGCATCTTATTCTTGTTTCGAAACTTTGAATTGCTTTCGAATTTAACTCAACACCGAGAAAAAATCTTACACTTATTAGAACGAGCGAATTTTGCTCCTTTCATCACATGAATGGATGAATTGCTCAATGAATGATCCAATCAGATTGACTGAACTTTCTTACCTAACCAAGCCCTTAAGCTTAGAATATCAGCTATTCTAAGAGAAGAACAAGAGCAAAAATAAATACACTATCTAAGGCTTCAACAGGACCCTTTGTGAATTGGCGAAAGCGTTACTTCCATTTTAGCATTATAGCGTTTTCCCTTCGATCGGATTGAATCTCAAATACGCTTGGAGAAATGAGTTCATTTAGCTTCAATAAACATGAGAATGAAACCTATTTGAGTCGTTCAGATGCAAAGAAATGCATGTTTGTTTTGCTGAATTTGGTTCTTTTCTCTCATGGCTTGAAGGTTTCTGGATAAAGTTTCAAATAGACAGCAAAGAGTGAATCTGAGAATCTTGAAAGGAAGAAAATTTTTCTAATCTGGAGAAACTACAAAAACACTTTGAAGATTTGAGTTCCTAGAATTATGATAATCTCTAATCTCAAATTGAAATGGCTAGATTAATTATTTGACTTGATTAATTGATAAGCTTTATGAAAAATTTGACTAAATTGATTGGTTGGAGGAGAGATCAAAAAATCGAGGAGCTATCAAAATTTGGTAGCTGAAGGGAAGAAAGATCAAATTCTTGTCTGAATTAAAAATTAGATTGATTAGAAACGATCAAATGGCTAACGATATTTTTCAAAAGCAAAAAAAAAACTTATGCCGAAACAGGGTCTTGAACGAATAATAAATCTAGCCTCCCATATTTCGTTTCGATTTGCAGTTGTAAAAGTATTGTAGTTAATACGAAAATGGATATCTTATCAAGGTGTTATGGTGAAGATAATTTCATATCATCCTAGAGACAGTTTCAATGGTTTGTCATGAGCGGTTTAATCATTTCGAAAAGTCACCCTATTTTGATCAGACGCTTCTCTAATCAAACAAAAACCAAACAAAACTGATTTCCATCGCAAAAATAAGCAGTAAAGATTGTATCTCTTACTGAAATGTTGAAACTGGTAAGCTTTGGATGAAGCCTTCCGACGGAAATATTTCCTGTGAAAATGTCGAAAAATTACTTCTGCACTCTTCAACCTTTCTTCTGTATGTATTCACACCCAACTTAGTTACTACGAAACAATAAATGAATTCCACAATCTTACCAGGAAGTTACTTTTGTTTTTCCCTTCTCTCTTATCCCTTCACTCATCAGAGAATGATTCCGAGCGGAAAGAGGTTTTCTAAGTCATCAAAAATTTGAGCCTTACCTCTGGTGAAGAATCTCTGCCATGTGTGTCATCATCCTCTGAATTTCCGCAAGGAGAACGGAAATCCACATTCATAGGTGGACTGAGTACAGCAACATTGGCGCGCACATTTTTACCTCGGAAATCGAAAATCATGGTACTTCCTCCTCCCAGAGAATTGGATGCTTTATGCTTCACGATAGAATTATCACCCCACTTGTTTAACGATGATCTCGATGAGATCGAACTTGCCGAAAGGCATTGATGATCGACTCGATCACCATTACTATCAACACTATCATTGTGAGCAGAATTTTTAAGCCAGCGAGAATCCTCATTTGAGTGATCATTTTGGACTTCATTAGCTTTGTTCTGATCTAATCTTGAGTTATGATGGGATCCAGATGCTCCCACACTAGCAGTAGGAAAAGATGAATTTGAGGAGATCAGTTTATTGGGATGAGTATGGCTTGTTTCGATGGTTGTGGTGGAAATAGGGATTGACTCAACAGATTCAGATTTTTTGAATGCCCGAGGGTGAAGAGATGATTTTGTCTCACCCAAAGAGTCTGAGGAGTTACCCTGATTCTGAATCACCGATCGAGATAAGAATTCATGATTCTTTCTGAGGTGAGATGAGCTGTCCACCTCCGACCTATATTTGATCGATGAATGAGATGAAGTTGACTTTTTAATGAAGTTTATGCGTCCATTGTTTAGGTCACTATGATTTGCAGTTCTTTGATCGTGGCTATTGTTTTGTTTGTCATCAGAGTTGAAGTTTAAGTTGGAGTTGGCCGATAATGTAGCACATTTTCCACTCCTTGGAACGATATCAAGCTTGAGATCCCCATCTTTAGAGTGAAGATTGTTCATGCAAGAATTCTCGATGGTCATACTTCTACCGGATTTCCACTGATGACTACGATAAGAGTTGTTCACTTGTTGCTGTTCCGCTGATTGCAATTGAATTGGTTTGACATTAGCAACTGGCTTGATTGGAGGTCCCCCATTAAGCGAACCATTATTTCCGTTGCTAGAACATCGTCTCTTCATATAGCCATGAGTTTGAAGTGAACCTAGATTAGTTGTGCAATTAACACTGGCTGATGATCCTTGAATCAGGGGAGAAACGGAAGATCCATTGGATGCTCCTGGAAAAGAAGCTGGTGAAACTGATGTAGGCTCTCGTTTTACACTATACTGAAGAAATCTTGTTCGTAATTTGGCCACAATCCCAGGACCATAAGGCAATTCATTATCATAGTCATCATCGCCGAGCACATCCAAACCATCAACAGAGGCTTGGAAGCCATTGTTGGACTTTGAGGCTCTCTTATCCTCGTTCATATTGAAAGTTTCATGAGATCGAGTAGAAAATATGACGATTCGATCGTCGTTGATGCCGTAAGAGCAGCTGAGTGATCACAAAGCCTAGGAAAATTCAACTTTGGACAAAGAAAATGTAGAGAAACGCAATGAAGTTTTCATTATTTTGTTGTAAGTGGCGTAGAGAAGAAAAATATTCTATTCTTGCCATCAGAACAAATCTGACTAGCAAGTTATGTAGTTGTAGCAGTGGTAGTAGTAATAATGATAATAGTAATAATACAGCAGATGTCTTCCTGTGACGAACTTACCTCATGCGAGAAGAAGAACGGAACTAAGTTGGTGAACTCTCTTCTCTCTTCTTCAGTGGCTGATGATTTGAAAAGGTGGCAAATAATGATGATCAATTGATGGCAAGATGAGACAAACCGACACCGATTAGTATGCAAACAATGCAAAGAGAGTGATGTAGGGAAGATAGGATCCAGTAGAAGAAGCGGCGTTTGAAAGAGAAAAGAGAAAAGAGAAAATAAATGGAGTGGCAATACACACATTCACAATCCACAAAACTTGGGGAAGAGAGGAAAAGAGAGAGAAAAAGAGAGAGAAAAAGAGAGAGAAAAAGAGAGAGGATCAAGATCAACGTCCTCCTCTACACTGTATTCACCTCATGTACAGTAGGGAAGAGAGAAGATTCTGATTCTGATTCTGATTCTTTCTCTCTCTTTTCTGTCTTTTCTCTTTTCTCAATCAGCACCTGGCAACTTGAGAGCTATTCTTTAAACTTTTTATTTGAATGAGAACTATTGTGGCTTCAATAGTGACATCTAGAAGTTGGATAATTTAGTATACCGGTCGAAAAATCGATCTAAATCAACAATTAATCGTTTAGTACGGCATTGGTAAACTCAAATATAACTTAAAATTGTGGTGAAAAATTTGTTGGCAGGATGACGCCAAGTTCGATGGGAAAATTCGACTTACTTTCAAGACTTTCAGATTTACCTAGATGTTATTCGCGCAGTCTAGTGGTTTCCATGTCCACCGGCTAAAGGTCATCAGGTCAAGTGTATTGACTGAAACAGAGAGAAAGAGAGAGAGAAAAAACGTACTGACTGGGAACGTATTTTGTCTGGAGGCAAATTCTCTTTACCAAAGGCGATGGTTTCGGGAAAGGAGCAGAAACATGAAAGGTCATACTCGACTCGCTCACAGTTTTTAGTTTTGTAATGACCCACTTTAAATTATTTGAATTCTGGTTCCGCATTCTTTTATCGGAGGAATGATCCAACAAAGATTATCGCATTGTAGGGAAAAAAGATTGACACTAAGTTTCAAGTGAATTTAAAAGTTTAGAATGCAAGAATTCGCAAAAGATGATAAAATATTTGTGAAAAGCGCCGAAAAAAGGAAGATCGCGCAAGTCAAATCATGAGTGAAAAGGTTTGTTTATTGTTGAGAGACGCATTTTTACGTTTAATTTTGTATCATTATTGATCTGTTTTACTAATCAACTTAACTGTTAACTAATTGTTCAATCAAAATGGGAAGCAATTTTTGGTCATCAGAAGAGGTAGCCAAAGCTGTTGAGAGATCTAGATCGGAAAAAAAGCTCTTGATGGTGTTCATTGAAGGTTTGTATTCGTTGTCCTACCGATTTGATTTCTTTCCTGAATCATTGACTGCAATACTAATGGTTGACTTCTTTCATAGGAAAAGATGATCAATCTAAAAAGATGTCCGAAATGCTGGGAGGTTTGTCCGAAGTGATTGTTGAAACCATTAAACGCGAGATGGTCTGTGTAAGGGTTGAAAGAGAGAGCGATAATTGTTCACGATTCTCGGAAATCTATCCGGTTGTTATTGTGCCCTCAATCTACTTCATAACCATTGATGGAGTGAATCTTGAGGTGATCCCCGGTGTGGTTGATCAAGAGGACTTCAATCAGAGGATTCAAAAAATTCTCTCCGCTCACAAAGTTTATATCGAGTAAGTTATCAATATTGATTTCAGATTAAGATATTTCCACTCACTCGTATCACTCTTTCAGAAATAAAAATTCCAAGGCCTCGACCTCACCGGAATCATCTAGTATTTCCGCTTCAAATCCAGCGAATCCTGAAAGCTCTAAACCATCAACTAGTGTGGAAAGGTAAAATTAATTGTGTAACAAATTCGTCAGATTCTAATTCTCTTTTCTTTTTTCAAAAGCAACTCTGATCGAAAAGAGTTTGAAGATAAGGTTGCCAAGGCCAAACAGCTACTCGAACAAGTCAAAATGAAGATGAAGAAGGAAGAAATGGAAAAATCTCACAAATCCGAGAAGGAGCGAATTGAATCTGGCAAAGCAATTCAAGCAGCTAAATCTCAACGTGAGCAGATTGAAGCTGAAAATGCAATCAAAGAAAAAGAGAAAGAAAAGCGAGAAGCTATGGAAGCTAGGAAAAGGATTCTCGCTCAAATTGCGGCTGATAAAGAGGAGAGGAGAAGACGAAATGAAGAGCTCAAAGGGGTCTTTGCTCGAAAAGTTCAAGCTCAGGAAGATGCACCTCAGAAAACTGTGAAATCAGATGAAAATTCCACAAGAATTCAATTCCGTTTACCTGATGGAACTGTTCTCACCCAGACTTTCAAATCTGATGAGCAATTGCAAGTTCTTAGTGATTATGTATCCAATAACTCAACCTGCAGAAACTTCACCCTATCAACTACATATCCCAAAAGAATCTTTGAGTCAAATGATATGCCGAAATCTTTAAGAGATCTTCTGCTAGTTCCAAGCGCTGTCATTCTAGTTCTAACTAACGTTGGCCCATCCAAAAAAGTTGGAGCCCCCTTGGTTTCAGCCAACTTCTTTTCTCAGGTTTGGGGCTTCTTATTCGCTACATTCATGGCTGTTTGGGGCTTTGTTCTAGGATTCTTCAGATCATCCCAGTCTGGATCAAGTGCCCCTGATGCTGCCACTCTCTTGAGTGAAAGAAAGCGAGCTGCTGAGGAACGGGAGAAGAGATTTGTCAGAAGGAGAATGGAAATTGGTCGCCCCTTCTCGAATACAGATGGAGATGACGATAATAACACATGGAACGGGAATTCGACTCAACAAATGTGATCTTTGATGGTTTTCACTCTTATTTCATAGATTGTCGCACTTTTGTTATGTTGAATTTTCAAGACTGCTCCTTGGATGAAAAAATTATCTGTTCACTTGTTTGCTTGCTAAATGTTTATCAATAGTCACAGCTTTTGTCTCTCAAAGGGCCCAAAAAAATTTCTACAGCTGAGGTGCTATCTTGCTTATAATTTTCCCGAATGGAACCTGTAAATTTCCTCAATTTTGTCTTCTTTATAAAAATTTGACTGGAAAACCAGGAGAGAATGAAATTTGTCTCAAATTTTGGCATCGATGATTATTTGGAGGAAAATATTTAATGCTCTATTCCAATCGTGTGAGGCACTCGAATCAAATTTCGCTCAGCTCTGGAGGAATCTACTTGTCTGACACTTCTCCTGCATCAGATGCAATCGATCCCTTAGGCAGTTTGCACTCACAAAGTTTGTCAGTAGTGATTTTTCTTATGATTAAACAAGTACACATAATCTTGATGAGTATATTGAAGTTATTAAATGGTTGGATCGCACACCCTTGATCATCCCGATTGTGTTATGGTGGTTCTAAGAATAAGCATGAATGAGTTTTTTTCGGAAAATCTCGCAGGAGAAATTCATTCAAAATGAAATGGTGAAAGAAGAGAAGTGAAAAGTAACCCAGAATGTTTCATTTAATATTAGGTCACAACAACATAATATAGTTTGACAAAAGTGTTCTCTCCATCTTTTCATGGCTTGTCGACGAGAGAAAGGAGGAGTTATTAGGAACATACAAAATTGCGCTCTCTAGAACAATCAGGGAGAATTCCGAACTCATTGTTTCGAGAGAATGTGAGTTTTCACAAGTTAAATAGGGGCTTTCATCAGGAATATAGTCATAAAAATCATTGCTCTTTACTACCTCTTAATAGAGGGAACTTGCATGATCATTAGACACCGAAGTACAATCCTGAGAGGTAATCTTAAGCAGAAAAGCCAATACCATTTTGTCCATAAAAAAATGTCAACTAGAACTAATCTTCTCAGAGTATTGAAGATCCTCTTGAATAAGCCTGGATTTTGTGATTTTATCTCATTCAGATCATCTGCAATCTCTTGATGAATTTCATACCCATCAATAAGAGAGCTCTTTGAAGCCTCATCATCATCAGGTTTTCTTTTGATTATAAGTTCATCATCATCCACCAATTCTGGGCTATCATCAAAGCTGGCCTCAGATCCAGTACCATGAACATCGAATGGAAAATTGATCCCCCAAGAAGGTAACGATTGCATCAAACCTGGATGATCCCGCTGCGGGTTCAGATGGAAAAAATTTAGAATCGTTAGAAAATTTTATCCTATAGATTGTTCGACTGAGCACCTACCTCTAATTCTGCAAGTATGCTTCTTCGTTTTCTCATTCGGGAATGGAGGTGAGGACGTCGCCGACGGTCTCGTCTACAACGCACAACGGTGGAGGTTCTTGGCCCCAAATTTTGTGTAATATTATTCCTGGGTCGTCCTGCATCACTAAGTTCATCAGCTATACTGTAGCAGTCAACAATGGCTTCATCAGCACTTACATCCCACCCAGGAAGCAGATCCTCGTAAACCCCGTTATTCCAATTATCTTTTGGTCCCATGAAGTCTAAGAGCTGTTTGACATGAATATTATCTTCATCTCTTTTTACCAACTGTTTTAAAGCTGAATTTAGCTCAGAGTTTACATCATCTAGGCGTTTCTCTAATTTTAATACCTCATCTTCGACTGTTTTATAAGAGCACATCATTTCAGCATTGCGACTTATTTCCTCTCTCATCTGCCGCTCCATCGATCGAAGTCTTTCATGCAAACGATCCTCTGTTGTTTGCCGGCTAATTAGACTAGAATCAATGTCCGAATACTTTAGTTGAAGCTCTTCAATACGCCTTTCAATGTTAGATCGTTCATGTCGTACAGATTCTTGAAACTCATCGTTTTGTTGTATTTTAAGGGTGATTAAGTCCACTTTGGCACAAAGCATTTCGACTTCTGAGGTTTTCTCTGAATAAAAGAAAGAAGAATGAAAATGATGATCATTACCGTGGGAATAAAGCAGTTTATGAGGAGTCAATAAAACAAAATTTACATCTACTTTTGAACGAAGCAAAATGGATTCAAGATGCGAATCTTCTTCTCTTTGTGTGTAGAAAAATCATTTCCACAACTCGTGAAAATTTTCCTTCTCAGCAACTATCAGTAGGAGGAGACATCTCTCTCTCTCTCGTTCAATTTGCTCATCTATTTCAACGAAGACAATTATTGACAATCTTTGACGTTATTGTACCTCTACGAGACCTTCGATATTAGAATAAAAGAAAACATGTAGGACAGGTGATGATGAGCCTCGAAACGCTATTCATGGATGAAACTCAAGAGATCGACTCATGGCTGCTTTCTTATGGACAATGATACAAACAATTATGAGAATTCTCAAAAGCTAATATCACTTAAACCTTAGAAACATAGATGATGATGAAAGTCCATCGAAAGAAATTTTAGTACTAAACTGAGAACATCGAGGTTTGGTTTAAGGAACATGGCAAAAGTTGAGATGTTTTAACCAATCAAAAGATGGATGATTGAGCAGCAATAAAATTGAACGGTTTGAATTGTAAAACAGAATAGAAAATTACCTTCTCCCCAGGAAAGTTTCTCAAGATTTATGGGACTAACATCAGTTTGTGATAATGAGCCAGGACTTTACGCTACAGCTGAGCAAGGAGAACCGTTGAGGAAGTAAGAGCTAACCTATTGGAAGCTGTATTACAGTCAAAGATTGATTGTGAAAACAAGCTCTAACAAGTGAAACAAACAATGGTCCAGAAAAGGAGCCTACAATATTTGTTTGTCGGTAAAAGTGGAAGTGAAATCGCAATTAGAGGAGAGAGAAAGGGAGATTATCATGAATCAGAATGATTATATGAAATATATAAGTTTAATGAGCAATTCTTTACTGTAATTTTGATGATTCGAATAGCCTCTCTATTACTGTAAAGCGTTTATATACGGAGATTAAGAAATAATCATAAAAATTTGCATGATAAGAGAATGAATTCTTGGACTAGAAGACTATATTAAGAATGAATGATCAAATATGTTTAATTTTCCCCACAACTATAGAATATCTAAATCAGGAAAGTCATAAAGCAAACGATTTTTTGAAAAAAAGGTCTTAGTCATCAAGCAGAGTGCATAGATTTTAGATGATCATGTCCATGACAATGAGTGATCGTGATCTCAACAATGAATTGCTCCTACAAGCCTCTCGTACAGAGGGCTGAATGATAAGACCTTAGTAAGGAACCTGGATCAAACAAATTTTGAGAAGTCATGGAATAAAATATTTATCCTGTTACTTTAGCATAGGCTAGGACTATTAGCTGAATAAATTCACGTAAGGAAAGTTTGAGGAAAGTAAACTTTCTTTCTCTCTCTCGCTCTTTGATAACAGAAGCGTGAATCAGAATTGATGACGTAAAGTTTCATATGATTGGACGTTTTGTCCTAGCCGATTTCATGTATAGGTGGAATTATTTTGACCGATTCAAAATCTAGTGTAAAGTCAAAGATGCAAGAAAGTGTAATAGAGATGACGCAAGAGTCTTGTTTACAGGAGCTCTGGGACGTAATGAGAAAATTGTTAAAATAACTACACTCCTCTTTCTCTCTTTCTCTTTTTCCCTAGTAGAAAGTGGCCTAGGGCATGTGTTGATCGATCAGATGAAGAGAAAATCGAAAGTTTTAAAGAGGAGAAAGAGGAAGTAGAGGAAGTAGAGATGCTTTGAGTTGCAAAATGATTTCAAGATGAAACGAGAGAGGCTACGAACGGACTTGAGCAATGACCGGTTTACTAGGACAACAAAAGAGGTTGCAAACTAAACACTGAAACGAGAGAAAGAGAAAAAGATTGGATAAGGAGAGAGAGAGAGAGAGAGAGAGAGAGAGAGAGAGAGAGAGAGAGAGAGAGAGAGAGAGAAAGAAAGAAAGAAAGAAAGAAAGAAAGAGAGAGAGAGAAACTAAGAAAATATGTTGTGAGATCATAAATAGCTGGGGGTTTAGGTTAAGATCAGGTTATCGGTTGAACAGGTCAGGAACTTAAGAAAACTAAAGATAGAGACAACAAAGGCCAGGAATTGTTAAGCATATAAGTATGGTTATGGTTGAATGTTATCTAGTAGGGTATAGAGTAGACATCTCTACGGCCTCTTCTGGAGGATGCAAGCGGATCTAAAAAGATGAGAGAGAAGGAGAGGATGAGAAATCAAGATTCACGATAGATACGAAAAAAAAGTAGAGCTGAGCATAAAAGAATGTTATCATTTTAAAATAATTAAACAAAAGGATCAGGCAGACCAGAACCCTCAAGAAAGATATCGTCTGTCAGATTGTGTTGCTTGATTGAGAGAATAGAAAATGAGAAACCTCTTGCCGAGAAGGAGATGAAGAAGAAAGTGTCAAGACCAGAGAACAAATTTAGAATATCGGTACAAATGTGTAGCGAGGCGAAGATTTTGGTGTCAAATATAGAAACATTAACTAACTTTTTGAGGTGAATAGAGAAGGAAGAAGAAATTTAAAAGTTAATAAAAGAAGGAAATAAGAAAAGCCTGCTAAAAAGTAATAGATCCACAAGGTGACCTTTTGTGGGATCATTAGCATGGCCATTGAAAATATGTAAGAAATAGAAATAGCAACTCCTTATAACTAACCATCAAGTTTGCGTTGATAAAAGTTTCTCAGCTCAATCATTTGTTTTTCTATGCTTTCACGAGCTTTCATGAGATCATTGACTTGCTCTTCCATGGTGCAATTTTGTTGAGACAAAAAATCATTTGAATCTTTGAGAGATACATTTTTCCGTTCAAGAACCGATATTCTGGTACACAGTTGTTCATAGTGTGCTTGATTGAGAGCGTTCTCATTTTCGTCCGGATAAAGTCGAGAACATGATGCACAGTGGTCTCTCTTGATCGTTTGACTGTCGTAAATTTTCATGGTTCGATTGGAAGATGTTGAACAGGGCCACAAGTCTTTTTCTTCCTCTGTCATTTCGGGTGTCAAGAGAGGAGTGAGAAAGAGAAAGAGAAAGTAGCAAGATTGGGTGATCAACAGTATGCACTCATTGACCAGAGTGCAATTAAGGAGTGATTACGGGTGGAGAAAGCGTGACAAAAAAGAGGGCAAAAAGAAAGTGTACACATTCACATAATTCAATTGAGCGAGAGTCATTTAAAGCTTATCAAGCGTTGAGAGATGATGATAACATGTCGATCTAATTGTCTTTGTCACTAGATTTAACACACTTAAACATACACTCACAAACACCACTATCACTTTTGAATGAGAGTCTTGGTTGATCAAAGACGGAAGACTGTGAAGGTCGCTCAGCTTGTTTACAAGAACTTCCCGGTTTTTGGCCACTTGACGAATGGATACACAATTGACACCGGCCCACTATGGTCCACTACTGATAAATGACAATATGTGAATGGTATCAACAGTGTACACAATGTTTTCTCAACAATTTAAAGTCACAAAATGTATTCATGTATTGGCTGATTGGCACTGTTCGAGCTGTTGATGAAACTCATCTTCTCTCTCTCTCTCTCATCTCTCTCGCTTCCTCAATGAAAGAGAGAGAAAAAGAGAGAGAGAGAAGCAAGCTAAAGCAAGCCAAGCCAAGCCAAGCCGTCAAGCCGGACTTTAGTCATGCCCAGATCGACCAGATCGGCTGCCGGACTTTAACTAACAACTTGTAAGTGAAGAAAGTCCTTAACTAAAAGTCCTTAAAGTGCAACCAATCAGCGTGATCAGACTTTTTCCTTGTTAAGAATGTTTTAAAAACATTTTTGAGGCCTCAAAATGCCGATCGGCTGCAGCAGGACACATGCACTCACCATACTCTTGTACCATACTCTTTCTTGCCGACGATGATGTCCTCTTTACATATAACGGGGAGAATAGAGATACAGATCGTGAGTAGGCTGATCTTGGATTTTTTGGTAGATTGAACATGTCGTCATTTTGATTTAACATCATCACTTCTCTGGGGCTCTCACAGATTCCCACCATGATCATAATTCATGAGATCATATTCAAGAAGAAATGATCAAATCATTCTGAGAACTCGTTTCATAATCTGATCCTATTCTAGTGATGATGTTTGGAAATTTTGACCTATCTTATAATCACATCATAGAAAATATTAATATTAATTAATAATATTCACGAGAAAAAGTATTCGAGCAAAGTTTCAAAGGAATTCGATCTTTTTCTGTGTTTATTCGATGGAACTTTATTTTTTCTTCAGCCAAATTAGCTCAACCAATATTGATTTTCTTATCAACCGAATCATATTAACAAATTGCAATCGATTTGATGGAACCCGTTTTTCATCGAATGAGAAACGATAACACCATGAAGTGTTTACTAAAATGATAAGCTGATTTGTTTGGCCCTGATTATTAGCGTACTTTATCGTCTGGTGTTAAGAATAAAGGGGAGACTGGGAGACTAGATATAAAGGGTTAATGATGTTTATTTTCTTGTAAAATTGATCAACACAAGGATTAGCTTCTCACGAAGACCCGAAAATTCAACTCTTTCGTTAGTGCTCATAATTTCCCGAATATTCCGTAAATACGAAATCGAATGTCACTGTCAATGGGCATAGTGTTTGACAAATTGTCAGGGTACAGTTTTCCCCATATTTTGGAAAAGGGAAAAAAAATTCAAAGCATTTGAAACGTGTCTCTTCACTCATTCATTCAACTTTTCTGCTATCTTTTATATACATTTTTCTCTCTCTCTCTACTAAACTAAAGCTTAACACCTTGAGTTCAATAATCGAAAAAGGTTTGTCTGTCTGTTTCTCTTTCTTTTTCTTAAATCTATATTCTTCAATAAATTCCAGAAGATTGGAACAAGTAAACTGGTTTGAAATGCATTTGATTCACGTATTTGAATAATAAGAACGATCGAGTGCAGAGTTTGATCATGACTGATCTACGAAGACAGCAATTCGAACTTTCACGTATGCAAGATTACGAAAATTTGGAAAAAGAACTCACGAAATGAGCAAGCTGATAAAAATGATGGATCAAAATAAATTAGATCGTTTCAAGATGTGTGTGTGTGTGTGAAAGAGAGAAAGAGAGAGAGAGAGAGAGAGAGAGAGAGAGAGAGAGAGAGAGAGAGAGAGAGAGAGAGAGAGAGAGAGGAGAGAGAGAGAGAG
>QZCP01000468.1:19180-76890 GCA_003956705.1 Brevipalpus yothersi | reverse complement strand
GAGGAGAGAGAGAGAGAGAGAGAGAGAGAGAGAGAGAGAGAGAGAGAGAGAGAAAGAGAAAGAGAGAGAGAGAAAATGTGAATTAAGAAAACGAAACAGTTAATCATGTAATATTGTGAATACAAAACTTTTCATCAGCTGGATATCACTAGCAGAGATCAATGAACTGCACTTAATTGTATGAACCACTTGATGCTGGTTTTTCGATTGCCAGATTAAATGTAAAGATATGTAGATTCATACGTAGAAATATACTTTAATTGCTAGTATTTACAAGAAGTCAGGTGTTTGTTATGATATGATTCTTTTTTTGATCGTTTCACATTTTTTTCGCTCAACTATCGACGAACGAGTCCTATTCTGCTGAGAAACTCGAGCATGAACTCTTGATTTCAGTGAAGTTCATGATTTTTGAGGTGAATATGAACTCCATTGAGTGCATATGTGTGCTTATATGCTGGTGAATGAGTGTAATAATAATAATAATAATAATAATAGTGACAATAATAATAATAATAATAATAATTAATAATAATGATGATTAATAATTAGAGGGATTAATTTATAAATCAACAACGTCTTTTGATTGGATAACAACCAACGGAGTTTTAGGCTCATTTATAGACTTTCTCTGTATGTAGGGGACAAAAAACAGTAAAAGTCCACCGATCAACATCACTGATCCTGCCCAAAAAAAACCTGGATCATACGATTTGGTATAATCAAACAGCCAGCCTATGTAGAAAGGAAAAAACATTCGAAATGCGTTGAAATGTGTTATACTTTCCCTCAAATAACAATAGATTTTCCAGGTCAAGGTCAAAATTATTTGGAAGGAAAAACTCACCAACAACCGGCGGTCCCATAAGACATCCTGTACCTTGGAAAAGTAGAACCAATCCAAATGCATTTGTAAGCTTTTCCAAACCTAGAAGAAAATTTATGCTCTTGATCTTCGAAATACTTTTAATCATATTTTTTTCGTCACTCTTGAGCGTACGAAAATAATGATCTCTGTGAAATGCTTTCCGAATAATAGTAAAAAGGATTGAATTGCCTTCTCCTCTCATTTCATACATTCTTCTAGCAAACATTTGATCTGAATATTTGTCTTCACTTGACTGAGGTTGATGCTCCAAACTCACCTAGAAGGTCAACAAGGATGACTGAGGTCAAGCTTACGTAAGCTCCTGAGAAGAAATGAAATGAATTGGTAAATATGATAAGTTCATTGGATTCATTTGATTATTTTTTCAAGAAAACTCACCACAAGTTATGCCGAAAAAAGCACTGTATAAGGCCAAAAATGTGTGAGTTTTCAACAGAGCGCTGAGTAGAGTTGAAAGGCCAGAGAAAGTTAGACAACAATTGAATAAAAGTAGTCGATCGATCGATTTGAGATCCGATATGAAGCCAAATACTAATCGACCGAGCATACTTGAGATGCCTATGATGGCAAGCAGATTACTGGCCGAATCATTTGGTATGTTAAGGCCAACAGCTCTGTCTTTGATATATATATGAGGAACATAATAGCCTAGACTGCTGAGTAAATTTGAAATGGAGAACAGAAGAAATGCTGGGTTCTGTAGTAGACGAAAATCCATCATTTCGGCGAGAGTATCACGAACTTCATCACTGCAAAATTTTGTGCAAGATAATAGGCTCGACTTCGTCTCTGGACTCTTGATTAAGCCCTCATCTCGGACATAATTAAGATGACTGCTACTAATACTACCAGCCATGGCGTTGGGCTGATTATGGTTTTGAAGATTGATCAAGCTGGCTGAATAAAATATATCTTTTCTGTACAGAATACCGGAAGAACTGGAACACGAATGTTTTCGACGATTAAGTAAGCCTCCTTCTTCTTCCTTCGAATCTTGACCAATTAATCGACAATCATTACGACTCTCACTTTCAAGCAGCTTACATGTCTTCTCTTGATTTTGAAGTGTCGAAAATTGTCCATTCGATCCACATTGACTTTTACCATTGTCATCCGGATGATAGCCCCCAACAGAATGTCTCGATGGACTACTCTGTTTACTCAATATCAATGATTGGGCAAAATTGAAATGATGATTACTCTGATGATGGCCAGTGTCAAGAGGATCCAATTCAGATACATTCATTTTGGAACTCGTTTTTTCGCGGAAGATCATATCGTTTTTGTGCATAGTACTGTCGGAAGATTTTGTTTCTAGTGGTCGAAGTAATGCTCCGAAGACACAACAATTCAAAACAAGTCCAGATATCAGTAGCATTCCTCCTCGCCAACCGTACAGACCAATCAAATATTCCGTCAAAGGTGCCATAGCGGCTGAACCCAATCCCGATCCACAAACAGCTAATCCAGTGGCAAATGCTCGCCTTTCCTTGAAGTAACATGTAACCGATACAATCGCGGGAAGATACATTAAACCAAATCCAGCTCCTAATGAGATAGAGAGAGGTTAGAAATCATCGATAAGTAGACAGGATTGGGCAAAGTTTGAAGTAAGTGAAATGATTCTTCCTGATTGCTTGCCAAAATACTTCACCTGTGCAAATTCCAATGGTAAAGAATAGTACCAAAACGTTCGGAGCAAATGCGCTAAGCATCAGTCCAGTTCCAGCACATAGAGAGCCAAGAATTGTGATTGCTCGACACCCATATTTGTTGATTAAACCACTAGCAATGGGTCCTGAGGAGAAAAAATGATGCGATCAATTTTCTGCTGATAAACACTCTGTATAAGAGGAAAATTCTATTCGCATTGTCGATGTATGCAAAAATATCTCAATCAACTACTAGAGCCAAAAATTCAAGATCCTTTGGGAAAGTTCTGAAGTTTCTTTCTCTCCTGCTCTCTCAATTAACGTTCGATTGAAGAGTAAACTTTTTGCCATCATGAGACAACGACAACTGTTTTCATCACAAGCGCTAGATTAATCGATCAAAATAACTTCATATCTGGAAAAGTATTGTTATGGACACCTCCCGATGACCTTAGAATAACTGATTAGAGGGGACCATGTTTTTCACGCGGATTCATTTTTTCTCCTCCTGATGAAGATACCATCAATTTGCAAGGACATTCTAGTCTATGGGGTGGTGTCCACATGATTGCAAATACCATGGACGTGAGATGGGAAGTATTAAAAAATCACGCTCGTAATATTATTTCTCTCTCTCTCTCTCCCTCTCTCTCTCTCTCTCTCTCTCTCTCTCTCTCTCTCTCTCTCTCTCTCTCTCTCTCTCTCTCTCTCTCTCTCTCTCTCTCTCTTCTGACCTCATTTATGCTTTATTTACATAGATTGGCTGTCAATTGTCTTCCCAAACAATTCCTAATCAATCGAATCTATCAATAAAATTATCTACTGTCAAAGTAACCGCCTTGATTATCCCGTAACATTGGTCTGATTGGAGCCAAAAAGTACAGCCTTCTGACCTACCTACACTAGAATCTAGGAGAAGCTCGAGAAAGCAATCAATCGTTTGACAAAAAACTCCATATAAATTGGATCAAGGTACTCAAGTGTCCCAATCACTGTTCGCCTCATTAGTCTACAAATTAGACCTTCACGACGATGATTTGTTTGTTGTTAATCGTATCAACTGTCCTTCTCTTCCGAGATTCTTGCTATTGTGATGTAACTGAGCCTCAAGTGAAAACAAAGTGGGCAACAATAAGAGGTGTGATCGAAAATGTCGGACCCAGGGCCGTGAATTGTTTCCTAGGAATTCCATATGCTAAGCCTCCTGTAGGTGAACTTCGCTTCCGTAAACCTCAGTCACTCAACAAATCGTACAGAGGAATTTTTCATGCCAACAAGTTGCCTCTCAATTGTCCTCAACCTTCAGGCTCAATCAATGAATCTAGTGAGGATTGTCTCTATCTAAACGTATGGTATGCTCAATCAGAAAGCTCTAGCTTACGACCAGTGATGCTATTCATTCATGGAGGAGCTTTCGAAATGGGTGGAAGTGCTAAGAGAAAGTATTATGGCTCCTATTTGGCAGCAAAGGGTGATGTCATTCTTGTATCAATCAACTATCGACTTGGAGCATTCGGCTTTTTGTTCGGAAACGATGAACATGAAGCACCAGGAAATGTTGCTCTATTCGATCAACGAATGGCCATGGCTTGGGTGAAAGAGAACATCCGAGCGTTTGGCGGTGATCCAGACAGGATTACTCTGTTTGGCCAAAGTGCTGGTAGCATGTCGATCGGCTTACATTTGATTGTTGATGAATCTCGGGCACTTTTCGAACGCGTTATCATGATGAGTGGAGTACCAGTTGATGATGTGGTTATGGAATCGCCAGAGATTGGATTGAGTAAATCGCGAAAGCTAGCAGAAATTCTGGGTTGCCATCAGAATGAAAACTTTACCACAAGCAATAAGTTGACTAAATCAGAGTTGACATGTCTACGCCATATTCCAGCGGAAAAAATTCTCGAATATCAAGGAAATCCGCAAGTGGTTGCTCTAGGATATAATTGTGGACTGATTCCATTTAATCCGATCCATGGTAGCGAGTTTCTTGCATACTCAACTAACAAGCTGATGGAAATTGGACACTTCAAGAAAAACATTTCCATTATGATCGGAAACGTTCTCAATGAAGGCTCAGTTATCGATGGTATATGGCAAACGTCCCATGTGAATACTACAACTGATGCTCTAAAAGTTTTAGAACATTATAGACCTCGAGCTATGTCCCCAAGTGTAGGCGATAATTTAGAAGCTTTTTTCAAAATTTACTTCGCAGATGCTGAACACCCTCGAATCAGCTATCTTTCATTATTATCAGATTTATTCTTCCATTGTCCAACTCTGATATACGCTAAGAAGCTTGCAGAGTTCAATAAGGTTAATTTCTACTACTTTACATATCGATCAGAAAACTCTCAGAATCTGTATGGACCAAATCATGGTGAGGATATAGACTATTTGTTTGGACTTCCTTTCCAAGAGGAGCACAAGTACAATGAAGATGATCGATCAGTCAGCCGCGAAATGATCAGAATATGGTCTGATTTTACTAGAAATGAGACTCTTTTTTGGCCTGAGATCATTCACACCAAGATAGGAGTAGTTTTTCCCATACAATATGAAATCAATCCCTACATTAAGCCTCCCAAAATACATCCTGATCCAAGCTATGATAAGTGTCAATTTTGGGCGCGAGTAGCTTCAATAGGATGGTAATCATTTCTTCTCTCTTGTATGTACACACTGTACTAATCATCTGTAATATTATCATTCTCATTTTTGCCTGTAAATTTTTATTGGTGATTATTTTTCAAAATTTTTTTTAAACTTGAAAAATTGCTCACGTAAAATTGCGCGTAACCCATCGTTTAACATTCAAGGTGACAAGAGAAAAGTTTGGATCCAAAGGTTGAGACCGTGAGATGACTTGATCCTTCTCTCCATGTGAGAAAAACAAACAAGTGGGCTTCCCTTAGAGATCAGTTTTGGATTTATTCCAACGAAATTGTGAGATGCTGCACCTACTTTCTCAGCAACAACTTTCTCTCTCTCTCTCTCTCTCTCTCTCTCTCTCTCTCTTTCTTTCTTTCTTTCTTTCTTTCTTTCTTTCTTTCTTTCTTTCTCTGCATCTTTTTTTGACGTAGAAAGATCATTGATTGAACTCACGGATCAAGGCATCTTTTCATGCTCTGCTTCCATGAGTGCTAAGACACAAGAGTTTCCATCAAAATTTTTCACTAACTCTTATGAAATCACAGATATTCTTGGCAAAGAAGAATCTCTGGGATGAAAATTAGCATCTTCATCAAAATGATGAGAGAAAAAAGAGATTGAGAAAGAAAAAGGTCTTCATCATTCCCTAGACTTTCGTTGGCATGATGAACTCTCTCTCTCTCTCTCTCTCTCTCTCTCTCTCTCTCTCTCTCTCTCTTTCTTTCTCTCTCTCTCTACGCCAAACTGAAGTCAAAATTTTCAGTCTGTTAGCAACTAGATCTCATCCCTTCTGAGAAATGAAAAGTAACAAAAGAACGAATTCTCAACGATAATGCATTGGAGTATACCGAAACTATGCATCATGAATCAGTAATTTTGCCACTATCTTGTCGAAAAAAGGAATAAGGAAACAATCCTTTGCTCACCTATTCCATAGGTCATACCGGTCATCATGGATGGAACCCATGCAGTGAGACCTTTTCCTGTGCTGAAATTTTTCAATAGCTCAACATAAAATATACCAAATGTGTAAGTGACTCCATCAGCTAGGAAATGAATCATGAAGGAGGAAAATACGATAACCCATCCATACCCCCCGTCAGGAGCCTCTGGAAAAGTGGTCACTACTGGACTTTCACCTTTGTCCTCAGGGAATTTTTTAGCTTCTCCATTGGCTTTCATCATGAATTCACAATGGAAAAAAATTTATCCATGAAATAGCCAAGACACATAAACTAAAGACACTCTTTTGTGACACTATCCCATATCACTTTTGCAAAATTGTTCAATTGGCAAATTGAGAAAAATCAAAGGATAGAAGAGAGAGATGATGCAAAAAAATTAATTTTGATACACAGTAAATGATAGCAAAAATTGGCTAGGCCACCGTTTCATAGAGACCCCTTTGGTTTTGTACTCTCCATCTACATTGAGATCTCAACATACTAGTAATAACAATCCGATCTACGCAAAGAGTAAGTAACATTACTCTTTGGATCTACGACTAACTGAAATCGAAGTACGATGAAACGATGACTCTCCATCTTTTCTCATGGCTGCCTGGTAACAGAACCCCAGCGTACTTATTCTTTTCTCTCTCTCTCTCTCTCTCTCTCTCTCTCTCTCTCTCTCTTCCTTAGAACTCGAACTCGATTTTGCTCTGTAGTCAAGATCGACTGATCAGCTGGTGGGAATGGTTGACACACCTTCACTCAGCAACTGAAATTCAGTTACTAAATGATTCCTCGATTCGATTCACCTTCTCATTTCTACAGCCAGCAGATGCCGCTCTTCACTCGCGCGGTTCTAATAATTCGAAAGGTTCAATAATGTTCTAATAATATTCGATTCAACGTATTTGATCAATGTCTTTGTAATTGGATCATTGATCAATTTTCGAATGTGTACTTGTACATTTGTTGATATTCCGAGCTTCCGGTGTGGGCAGAAGAGTGATGAGTGCTTAAACTAATTTGTGATAGTATTTTGTATGTGTGTATACCAGTGATCATGTAATTCACAGAGAGTGTGAATTAGTTTAGTTTTCGCAGATTACAAATCCACTAGATATCATGTATTTCTTCTCTCTCTTAGTTTCAGTTTGTCTAATTTAATGACTTCCCAGGGAGAGTGATATTATAATTGAATTTTCGATTCCGATTAATGTTTATATTTTTATTTCCCAGTTAAAAGAAGAGACCTGTTAATCCTTCGATACTGACTCAAAGCTGATCTACAGGTCTAGAAAATAAGTGGATTATTGAACGCAAAATAAGGTTTGTTCGTCAATTTTGATGAGAAGGATCAAGTGACATTCAATGTGAATGGAGAGCCTGTTACATGTACACTTGTGAAGGTAACGTTGAGAATGTATGTTCCTGGTTGAGAAACTCGATAAACGAGAGACAATGTCTCATCAGGATTCTTGGTGAAGCTAATCTGCGGCTGAAAATGAAGAGGAATATAATATTAGTTTAATCTCGTTATTTTTACTGATTTTGTTAGTGCTGACCAAAAGTCTTTAAAATGTGAGAAAACATGAGAAAGATTGTCTGAATTTTGTTAAAGCTCTATTCGATTTGTAGCTGGAAAATTAGTGCATTCCATTACGATTCGATCTAATAAATACCTCGCTTGGACCTTCCATTGAGACACTTAAACCTCCTACAACACCAGCAACATGTTCGATAAGAACGTGATTGTCTTTGTTTGCTCTTGGATTCACTAGACCCTTACCAGAGCAATGAATATTATGCAAATGCACTCGTCCGATGGCCAAGCTACCTTCAACTTGACACATAAAAGGACTTCCTGGTATCTCTTCCCCTTGATATCGGACATAAACTTTATAGGTTCCTGGAAGTGATGGAGACCAGGAGCATTCGACTTCACTTCTGGTTGCACTGAAACGAATTTCAGGCTTGGAAGGTCCTTCAAATGCAACTGAACATGATGATGGATCAAATCCTCCAGATGATGCTGGCGCGAATATTTTGAATGTGTTAGACTCGCCAACTGAGCCTGAACTCAGACCGTGACCATTTACAGATATTTCTGAGGGTGAGATAGCTTGGGGTGATGAGGGTGATTTTGGTTTCCAGAAGAGCATCACTTGAATACGATTAGCTAGCAACAGTTGATTATGATTAAATCATCGAGTGGTAATTGAGCTGATGGCTCGAAAAAATCACAAGTCACCGGGTTCATAAACTAATCATGTAGCTTGTTATGATAAGGAAGGGATAATACACTCTTTATCAATAAGTTCAATAGATATACTAGATCTTTTGAATGGAAAAGATAATGCTCTGACGAAATTGAAGGCGAAAAACAAGCCAGCAAGATGCTGGGAGAAGATTTTGCATCGAGAAGAGTAAAATGAAGTAGAGAGTAAGCTGGCAACGATTCAGTTCAACCTCTCAGCAGCCTCATTAGGCTTTTTCACGCCTTTTTCCAAGCCCTGAAAGTGAGAAAAAAGTATTTTTAAACATAGGATTGCATTCAAGTTCAGTTCTCAAGGAAAGCTAATCGAACCAACTGAAAACAATGTCAAAGATGCTCAGCGAAGAGGCTCTCAGAATCTCTTCCTTCAACAACTCAGCTTAGCCAACTGGGTCAGTCAACCCTTTTTATCTGCTTTAAATCGAACTTTTTAACAGTGTGAAACTCATTATTTCAATCACCAAAAAAGTGTAGAAGAAATGAATGACTTGAGAGGGCTCAAGTTTATCATAAGCTAAATTTTCATGCCAGGGTAACATCTACTCATCAAATTTTATCCTCATTTTCCTCAGTTTCATGCTGTTTATCTTAATAGAAAACTTTCATACTAGAGAGTCCCACATTAAACTTTTACACTGCCTTCAACTTTCTGATTCAATGAGAATGAAATGAAGAATTATTAATTGAAATGGTCGAACCCTAAGGAACCATTCAAAACTGTGACAAATTCTCAAACCTACCTAACAGCATTGATTGGCTAAGTTAGACTAATGGAGCGACTATGGGTTCAAAATTGAGAAATTTGCTCAACTTTCTTTCGAGAGTTCCCACAGTCGAAAATTGGCACAGACCTCACGAATAATGGTAGTTCTGAAATTTTATTGACAAGAAATTTAGCCTATTGTCGAGTTTTCGATGCTGCAGCATGATGTCAAAAAAATAGAACAGTTATTGCTCAGCATTCAAAGTTTCTTTTGTAATGACTAACAAGTTGTAAGAAACAAGGAACTGAAATTCTTACTCAATTCTTTTCAGCGGTAAGTAGACTAACAGGGATTGCAGTGGGAGGCTTTCATGTCAATTCATCGATTGATGTCAATGCGATCTTACTCCTGGAACCGAGATTTTGATAGGGTTTCTCTAGATTGGATTAATTCATGGCTTCAATGATGGTTCACTTCCAGTTAGTCTCAGCTTTTCTTGCTAGTTCATTCAATACACTTGTACCATTAGCCTGCTCATATCGTCCAGTCCAAATTCTTTTATTCCGTTCCCTTGGAAAGAGAAATTTGATTACTTCTTCTCCTTTTTGCTAATGAAGCTTTCTCAAATTGTCTCAAATATTTGCTGGATATGATTGATTCGCTTCTTAATTTTTTTGCATATTGAATACTTGCCCAAATCTGTAAGGAAAGCCTCTGAAATGCCTCCAACAGTTCCATCAACTCCATCCTTCCGACAAACAATGGCCACATCGACAACCGCTGGTGCAGGCCTTCTGAGGAACATGAAGGAAAGACCGTTATCAGTATATGAAAAAAAATTTCTACTGTGTGCCGAAAGAGGAGATGTTGTATCCGTCAAAAAGTGAGTAAGATGAGAAAATGACCAAAATGGTTTCATCATAACAAAAATATTACAAAAGGAATTTCATTTATGGGAGAGAAAAATTTATATTCCAGACTTCTTCAAGATCATTGCAAGCCAGGTCTGGAAAAATCTACCAAGCTCAACATAAATTGTACTGACCCATTGGGAAGAACAGCTTTAATTCTAGCGGTGGAAAATGAGAATATGGAGCTGATGGAAGTTCTGATGAAGTATGGAATAGATCCTGGAGACGCTTTACTTCACGCGATTAGTGAAGAATATGTGGAAGCTGTTGAGGTACTTCTTCAACATGAGGAGCGGATTCATAAACCTGGAAATCCTTATGTAAGTATCCACTGTTGTTAGATTGAAAATCATTAATCGAGCGTGAAAAATTCTTGTAAGATATTCATCTTGGAAAATATACAGTGATTTTTTTTCTCATTTCTATTCTCATTATTGAAGAGTTGGGAGAAAGTAGATCACGACACAAGTGCCTACACAAGAGATATAACCCCTCTCATCTTAGCTGCTCATAAAGATAACTACGAGATATTGAAAATTTTGTTAGACCGAGGAGCAGAACTTCCCCTTCCTCATGATGTCAAGTGCTCGTGTTATGATTGTATCACTTCGATTACCAACGATTGTCTTCGCCATTCTCGATCCCGCATTAATGCATATCATGCATTATGTTCACCATCACTGATATCGTTATCCAGTAGAGACCCAATTCTGACTGCTTTCCAATTGAGTTGGGAACTTCGACGTCTGTCAAAAATTGAGAAAGAATTTGCACTGGACTATAAACAACTACGTACAAGTGTTCAGAATTTTGCTGTTGCATTGTTGGATCATGTCCGAAATACCCATGAACTGCGAGTCATACTTAATTACACTAGTGATAAGTATGTTGAAGATGAGGAGATGAAATTGGAGCGTCTAAAATTGGCGATCGATTACAAGCAAAAATCATTTGTAGCCCATCCTAATGTTCAACAGTTACTTGGTTCAGTTTGGTTTGAAGGAATGCCTGGATATAGAAGAAAAGGTCCAGTAAAACAAGTGCTCCAAGTGGCTGGCATAGCTTTTCGATTCCCTCTCTATTCGTTGGCAGTTCTGTTCCTTCCCAACAGTAAGCTGGCTCAAATTGCTCGACGTCCTTTCATCAAATTCATCAGTCATTCTGCATCCTATTTGTTTTTCCTCCGTAAGTTTCCCAATTTTCAATTTTAAACTTTTCCCCAATTTCAAGGTTGAGAGAGTGTTTTCTTCAACTCTCAATGTCACGAGGCTCTAGAGAGATTGTCACCAATTCTTTCGTTCTTAGCTAAATAAATGTCGAAGGAGATTGAATAAGTGACATGAAAAATCGACCAACATTTGGAATCGTGCTTGATGCTGAGTGCAGAAAGAATGCGTTTTTGTGAATTTAAATGCCAATTCGATTAGTTTCATGAATATTATATTGATTATAAATTCGATCAGAGGGATTGAAAAATTAAATTGCACATAGAATTCTGGAAATCATAAGATAGCGGGTCTTGATCCTGATAATTGTGAAACTTTTTGAACTTCTCTCGTTTCTTCTAAGACTTAGGCGGATTTTGCCATAGTATTCAATTTGTATTTAATTGTCAGCTTGACTATGAAATTCAAGCTCATATTATATCAGAAGAAATCTTGCGATTCTAAAAGAACTTGAGATTATAGCTTTTTACCTTGATCATATCTCTTCTATGTGATTCAGTTCTCCTAGTATTGGCATCACAGAGAGTTGAGTTTCTGTTGGTTTCTCAATTTGAAGACTATTGGGTGGTTCAATGGCTCCGTGAATCATATTTTCGAGAAAGAGGTCGGCTACCGAATATCACTGAGTGGGCTATAATAGTATACATCATAAGTTTCATCTGGCAGGAAACTGCAGAGTTTTACAGTATTGGAGTTTTCAACTACTTCTCTGACCTTTGGAATGTGGTTGATTTCTTAGCCAACATCGTTTATATCAACTGGATTGGTCTTCGAGTGCTTTCTTTCTTACAAGTTCACATAGAGCAGCAGGAGATGACTGATCTCGATGAAATTCCAAAACAAAGAGAAGACTGGGATGCTTATGATCCGATGCTATTGAGTGAAGGAATGTTCGGTGCTGCGAACATCTTCAGTTTCTTGAAGTTGATACACATCTTTTCCGTCCATCCCCATCTCGGGCCACTGCAAATATCTTTGGGTAGAATGGTTTTCGACATTCTCAAATTTTTTTCCATCTTCGTTCTGGTACTGTTCGCCTTTGGATGTGGTATGAATCAACTTCTATGGTATTATGCTGAGAAAGAATTGCAACGATGCAAATTTGGTGGCCAACGAAGTCTTCATCCTCTAGAAGTTGATCATGCCTGTGAGGTTTGGAGACGTTTCGCTAATCTGTTTGAAACTTCTCAAACACTCTTTTGGGCTAGTTTCGGTTTGATTGATCTTTACAATTTTGAGCTTGCTGGAATCAAGGAGTTTACTCGTTTCTGGGGTCTCTTAATGTTTGGAGCTTACTCTGTGATAAATGTGGTCGTTTTGTTGAACCTATTGATTGCTATGATGTCGAATTCATATAATGCGATCAGTGAGAAAGTAAGTACAGTGTAGTATGCTTGTGAGTAGCTAGAAAAAGGACGGAGAGTAAAGAAATTTAATTTTACAGAGTGATACCGAGTGGAAATTTGCTCGATCTAAGCTATGGATCAGTTATTTTGATGAAACTTTAGCTGTTGCTGCACCATTTAATCTTCTACCACCAATTGGAAGGCTTTTCTGTGGGAGGAAAAAGCTAAAGCGATTTCCAAGTACATCGAGTGGCTCAATTGGCAAAGAAACGTACAGCAATGTAATGAGATGTTTAGTTCGACGATATGTGACCAGAGAGCAGAGAAAAGCAGAAGAGACTGGCCTGGTAACTGAGGATGATGTAAATGAGATCAAGCAGGACATCGGAAGCTTCAGGTACGAGTTGATTGATATGTTGAAGAAGAACGGAATGAAATACGAGTCAAAGTTGAGCCATGATGACTGTAAGTATTCGATCTAAGTTTCATGAAGAGATGAATTCATTTGAGCTCTCTCGCTCTCTCTCTCTCTCTCTCTCTCTCTCTCTCTTTCTCTTTCTCTCTCTCTGCTTCAATTCTTTTTAGGCTTTGGAAAACGAGAGCGTACTAGAGAAAGGAGACTCTTGAAGGGTTTCAATATTGGACTAATCGAGAAAACATCTGACATAGCAGAAGATAGGATTAGTGAACATGAAACTCCAGGAATTGTTCAACTGATAACCAATCGAAGCAGTTTCAGGCGTCGACAGCTGGCGCGAAAACGTTGGACTGCTGCTGTTAACTCAATTCTAGCAGAACGGAATGCAGATCCAATTGGAGTCACTCGAAGACGACACAGCAGTCTCAAGAATTTACGTGAAGAGGTTTTCCGAGAACGAGAATCAACAGTGGAAGAATATTTTGATGATGAATTTGGTGGCTTGGAAGAAGTTTGTTCCCCTTCAGGTAATTATTGGAATTATATGGTTTTACTTAAGCGACTATCAACTTGCTATTTTTCGAACAGATTCGCTGGACCTTCCAAAGATCAAAGAAATTCTCAGAGTTACACCTAAAATTCCTTCCATCTCTGTCGAATCTCAGCAGACTTCTTCTGAACGGAAAGGCACCGATAACTTACCACCACAAAGTTCAGATGACACTAAGCAAACTTCACCAGTAGATCCTGCTGGGTGGTTCTAAGAGCATGAAAATGATATATTCAAAAGCTGTCATGGCTATCTATAGCCACAAAAGTAATCTAATCGTTATATACATATATAGATTTTCACATAAAACATTACTCTTCTCAATATCGTACATAATTAATTGTAAAGTTGAGGAATGATGAACTGATGAAGAGATTGTTCCCAAGCGATTAAGCCATAAACAATCACACGGGCAAATGATGAACAAACCTTCTGAAAGGATAATTTAATTCGATTATGTATTTAAAAAATATGAGGCCATATGTAAAGCATTCTGTAACCAAGATAGATTTGAAAAAATTTTTCTTCCGGTCTATTCATTCTTCTCCTTGGATACGTCTTTGTGATAGAGAAACACACAGCTGAATATGAACATACCAAACATCATTGAGAAAGCACTAACGTAGTAGGGATACGCAGATCTTATGAATCTTTCGTATTGGGTGTGCTCTAATGGTCTTACTGAAACCTGAGTACTGCTGTATAAATGAGTCAAGCCCTTACGTTGATAGTCAACGACAAACTTATAGACACCATAGACATCTGGAATTTTAAATTGTGCTTGGTGAATATTGCCTTTCTTTACCAGAGGAATACGAACAAATGGATCAATTCGAACGAATTCAAGCTGCATATCATTAGAAACATAGGGAGCCCATTTGCCGTTGTCGAATTTTTCCACACTTATCGAGAAGACAACATCATCCAAGATGGTATAAGATTCTGGAGGCTCCTTCTCACCAACACGATGATGCTCTATTTTACCCACACGAATTACACCTTCCTCCTTGAATACCCAGCGAGAGATGGCTTTACAAAGATCTTCGTTTCCAGATTTGCTGAATAGTTCACCTTGATTAGCTTTTTTGACGGAAGAACGATAGAAACGATCACTACAAAGATCCACAGATCCTGAGAGAAGAACTCGAGCGTTGTTTCGTGCTTGTAAGGCAGAGATGAGAACAATTTTCTTTCCAATAGCATGAGGATACTATCAAGGAGAAGACATGATGAGAAAAGGTATGAGAGAGACTTTTGTATAATTACCTCAACGATTGGCTTATCTGGATTGTAGGAATATGCAGAAGAGGAAGCGGAAAGGACATTGAGAATAAGAGGATTTAATTTATCAGAGATGATTCCTGTTCCTCTGAAAAGAATTGGATTCAATTTCTGCTTATTGCCGACTATTAAGGGTGCATCAACCAGATCAGCTGCATCAGCTACTAGTAAAGTGTGAGATCCATCATCTTGACTGTCATGATTTAGATGATCTATTACATGAGTTCCTTCTTCATCAATTTCGAAACCATTTTCCGAGGCCAACTCTCGGATAGCATCACCAACATTACTACTAGCTACCATAAATACATTGCCACCATTGTCAATGAAATCGATTATAGAAGAAACACTGATATCACCACCGAACTCTGAGAGGGAGAGAACATTGTATAAGAGGTGTAAGAATGAAAGTATCAACACCAATGAAATGTTCACCAACTAACTTACCTTCAACAGATGGTGAGAAGAGAATTAGATGGTCATAAATATACTGGCCATGTTTTATCAGTGTTAAATTAGGATCATCAGCAACTTTAAAGGTTAATTTGAATCCTCTATCTGTACACAATAGCCAGAAGAAGAAAAATAAAGGACGATTCGAGCAATAAGTAAAAGCATGACTTATGATGATGAAGCTTACCGGTAAGTGATTTGAAGAATGTGGAATGAGTTTCACGAATGGATAGATTGTCCAGTAAAACAAGTGTCTCTCCACCAGCCAACACAGCCGACAAGTGAGAGACAAGTAGAAGGAAAATGGACAGGGAAAACATTGTTCAAGTGATTACAATTAATTGAAAAAAATTGTGCAGGATGAGAAAAAAAAAATGTATCCACAATATCACTAATTGTGATTCCTAATGTGTTCCAGACATACATATCCGGCAGGAGTTGGCATGACAGCGGAATATTCATCAAACTTTACTGCACAGGCAATGCAAGCTTCTCGAACATCATTTTTGTAACTTAAGCAGAGTGGCGCAGCGGAAGCGTGCTGGGCCCATAACCCAGAGGTCCGTGGATCGAAACCACGCTCTGCTAAAGATTAATTTTTCGATCGATAATATTTATGGGGTTTTGACAAATGAAATATTTTTCACGGAAGAAGGTATTCTGGGTGATCGAATGATTGGAACTGATTGGTTATATCAAATGCATTGAAGAGATGATTCCACTTCTTATGGGCTGAAGAAGAGAGAGAGAGAGAAACTGTTCATTTAAAAGTTTATTCTTTTTGTACATTTATAAGAACGATGATTGCAATTAAAAAGCTCTCATGGAATATTCTTTCTTATCATACAACTCTATAGGGCATAGGATATATTCAGAAAGATTGGAAAATGGGATAAACTTTAAATGAGCTTAAAATATTATTTTTAGCGGAAAATATCAGAGACTACCTAACGTGAGAGTTTAAAACTAGTTTCAGAAGAGAATGCTGAAAAGACACTATGATCACATTGTATGTTTTTGTAAATCAATTTATATCGATGGCTCAGCCAACGTCATTTGTTGTACTTGAAAATCACTGAAGCAGCTACTAAGAAGAATCCCATCCATACGATTGTGACAATAAATCCGATGTGGACACCGGGTTCAAGTATTCCCCAGCCGCGAGATAAAATATGCCTCAGCGTTTCAGTTGGTATAGTTTGTGGCTGGATGAAACTGAACCATCTAATCCAATAAGGCATAGCTTCGAGGGGCCAAATTATTCCACTCAAGATCAAGTTAGGATAGAACGTTCCAAGAATCATCATGACCGCAGTATTCTCTTTGTGACAACAGGCAGATACAAATAGGCCTTTGGAGAAAGATAAGTGAGAGATGAGGCTATCTGATTCCTAGCAGAAAGGGTTCGATCTTAATTAATGACTCAAAACTAACAACTCACCGAATGCCATCCCCGTACATCCCTGTAATATGAGCAACAGTATTATCCATTCGAATGGTCCTCGTGATGGGATGTCAAAGACAAGAAAGGTGAATACCAGCACCAACAAGATTTGTACGGTCATGACGAGTATTTGAGTCATAGCATGAGCAATTAGAATTTGAAGTGTATCAACTCCAGCCACCAAACTTCGTTCATAGAGACCATCTCTTCGTTCCAAGATAAAAGCTAGAGCCGTTAAACCAGTAGCCATGATGTAACTTATGCTAACAATGACGCCAGGGGCCATGTACTCTAAATATCCTTGATGTTCGAGTTCACCATAGATTGGTTCGCCTAGCTGTATTGAGAAGATAGAAATTCCATTATTGATCGGAAAACTGGATACGATCACTAACACATACTTCGAGAGGAAATTTTACCATATTTGAACTACGACCAGCATCTTCCAAAGATTTCGTTGCGAATTTTTGGAAAGCCTCTCTGAATGTTCGCTCCATCGTGTACGATAACTGCTGGTCTGGAATTCAGAAATAGAGAGAGAGAGAGAGAGAGAGAGAGAGAGAGAGAGAGAGAGAGAGAGAGAGAGAGAGAGAGAATCAGATATTCTGGTAATAACCAAGACCATGATGCTTCTCCAGTTAGGAGTATTAGAAATATTTCATTGAATTTTCACAAAAAATTTCATCACCAACAGCTCATTAGGACTCAGAAATCACATGACTTTCCGAACTAAGAGTCAGCAACACAATTTTTTTTCCATACTCACTGGTTAAATCTGGATAGACTTTAATTGTACTATCTTCCACCGTTTTGTTATCTACTCCTTCTCCCCTTAACATTCTGGCCAATAGAGCTTGTGAAAATCTTTCGGGAATGTGGAGAACACCCCAGACAGAGCCATTCTGAACTGCTTTTCTTCCTTCTTCGATGCTTGTAAAGTTGTGCTGAAAGTTTTGAACGAAGGAAAAAAATTTGATCATTTTCAAACTTCACAGAGAAAAACGCAATAAATCTCACCTGTTCAACTGTATACGGATTCAATTGGTCAAGAAAGTTTTTTGAGTAAATTTGAGTTGAATCTTCATTCACAACAGCAAGAGGAATATTGAAAGGATCAGCACCAATGCATATGCAGAACAGAATTACTTGGAAGGCTGGCAAGGCGAATTGAAATACTAGTACTCTATGGAAGACACATTTGGGTAACAATTAAGCCGTGAACTTACAGGAATTGACATCGTCTCTGATGTAGAAAAGGTGTGTGGTTGATACTTTCGGATACTCACGGTATACTTCTTCTTAGACGAGTTATGTTTTTCCAGAGTAATGCTCTTATAGTTGCCCAATATTCAGAGAGAGTAAACTTCCTGTACTCATATTTAGTATCGACGGCTTTAAATTCACTGATTTCACTGTGATCGAGATTGTTTCTAATGATATTAAGAGCTGTAGTATGTGGTGAATATCCAGGACTAGATGTGTGTGTTGAGACGGCCGGAGGAAGTTTCTGAAAATGTGACGACATTGAAAGGTTTTCAGTATAGAGGATGAAGATTCTCAATTTGAGAAGAGAGAGAATGGAATCTGCTTAACATCAAACTTATACCTGAATTTCAGAATAAGCAATATTTTCATCGAAAATATTTGACTTCACGCTTTGGTCGACTTTTGGAATTGATTCTTATCCATTCACATTATCTTACCTTCGAGTCATCATCAGCTTTTAGAGCAATCTCAGAGTGAGAATCACTCACGCACAGACCCAAGAAAACATCTTCTAGAGTTTCCATGTTATATTTGACAAGTAAGCTATCAGGTGTATCTTCAGCCAAAAGCCGACCATGTCTCATTAGTCCCACAAAATTCGCTTGGCGTGCCTCTTCGATGTAATGAGTTGTGATGATGACAGTAATTTTTTCAGTATGAGTAAGTGTTACCAAGTGTTGCCAGATACTGAAAATTGGGAGGTACATGTATTATTACTAGTACTATTACTACCTCTCATGATTTGATGATCGAAAGATTGGCGAAAAGTAGAGGAACGAAGTAAAGAACGTGTTATTTTTTGCCACCGGGAATAGATCGATAATCCATGATAGAGATGGGAAAAGTGTGCGAAGAGGTCAAAAGTTGAAGGGCAATGATGTCTGATTGTTATGACTTCCGGAAACAGGAAGAGAAAAACTCTTCTCACCTTTGACGAAGTAGTGGATCAACACCCACTGTTGGTTCATCTAGGATCAGGAGAGGTGGACTGTGGACGAGAGCAGCAGCTAAAGACACCCGACGTTTTTGACCACCACTCAGATTGGCAACCAATCTCGACTTGGGAGGAAGGTCTAGAAAGGCCAAGAGAAATTCGATTCTTTCACTGAGAGATCGGCTATCCAGTCTAAACAAACGTCCAAAATAGATCAATGTTTCCTCGATGGTAAAGTCCTCATAGACAGCTATCTCCTGAGGCATATAGCCAATGCCTGGTCCTGGTATTTGACTTCCTTGGCCACCAGGCTTGAAACCAAATATCCTGATTGAACCATGTTTTGGCCTGAGACGACCAACAACACATCGAAGAAGTGTAGTTTTTCCACATCCACTAGGTCCTAGCAAACCATATATACTCGCCTCAGGGACAGTAAGATCGATGGAAGCTAAGATGGTTTTTGCACTTTTCCCTCGACCATAAGACAGATGAACACGACGAACTTCAACTGCTAATGGTTGATCTGAATTGATCACAGCATGGTTGATCTGTTTCTTTGCTTGTTCATAGGGAGTGGTTGGATAAGGAGAAAGAGGAATCAAGTTTTCATTCACATCACTTTCCAAAGACATTTTACTGAGATTAGAAAAAAACAATGAAAAGTGTTTCAAAAAAATTTATCTCAAGTCACTTAGAAATATCACTATCTTGAGTAAAAGTGGAGGCAATCCAGGTAACTTATTCAATGACAACAGGAAACACAGTAATACATAAATTCCTTGTTGATCCAACGAATCGTCAGCAACATTTGACCTCCTGTGTTCGATGAAGTAGGCATGCAAATCAGATTCCCGCTGAGCTATGTTCTCGACACGAGCATTGAGGCTAAATGTGCCATCTGATGGATGTCCAATTGTCAATAAATATGTGACTTCGAAATTTCCACCTTCAATGGTGGCTTCCGGTTGCTCTATTCAATCACTCCATAAAATAAACCAATGTAGCAAGCTCATAACGAGTTGGCCAATGAATATTCAAGAGTTTATTCTTCCGCACTGGAAGAATTCAAAGATTATGGTAATGGAAGCTGGTCAGTTAGAAGGCGATTAAGGCAAAATTGAGAAGCAAAATTCAGTGATGTGATTTCACCATTATGTTCGCTTATTAATTTCTTCAATTTTTTACACGAGAAAGTAGCTCACGAGGGATTAGTGAATAGGATGTAGATATGTAGATATGTCGAGTAAAATTATTTAATTCTCCACCAAGTTCACCAATCCATATTAACATAAGGAAGCACATGGATAACTTGCTCTGTATATGAATTCATTAAGGCTACCATGTCCTCCCATTGACACCATTCACTTTCGCTATCATAGATACCATTTACACCAGGCCATTTTTCTGAGGCAATTTTCTCAACCGTAGATTCGCTAGCTGGAGAGGATGGATGAGTTGAAGATTGGCTAGGAGAATAACTCGATGAAGGTGATCTTAGTTGAACAAACACAAACATGAGAAAAAAAAGATTAATGTCAAAACTTACCTCATGATACTGAAAGAAAGAAATCTCATTTTTCAGGAACCACAAAAAAAACTTTGAAGGTTTGAGTCCTCAAAAATTTTGGAGAAGATGAGAAGATGGAAAAATTGAAATTTGATGATAGTGAGATATTGAAATTGAAACGACTAGATCAATTAATTCAATACATCAGTTAATTGGAAGAAAGAGATCAGAAAAATCAAGATCACATAGAAACTTAGAAGAGTTGATCGAAACGAGATCGAATTCTCGCTCAGATTCAAAATTAGATTGATGATCAAATGGGCAACAAAAATATATATATTCAAAAGTATTCCGACCAAAAAAGTTATCATTATTGTTGTAAGTATTGAGTCTTCTTATAATGGTTTTGAAAATAAAGTTCTTGATCTGAAGTTGTTTGGATTTGAAGTCAGATTTTGTTCTTCATCACAATCAAGAGAAACGTAGCGGGCTTCTGGATCGGACAAGTTTAATTGCCTTTTTCGCTAGAGAGAGTGGAATAAAAGGCGGTGAAATGGGAAAACTTGACAAGTCAAAGTTTTCTCAGGTAAAAGTAAAAACGTGGGAGATAGGCAAATGATGATAAGTTCTAGAGTGGAGTAAAACTAAGTAGTTTGGTCATTTTGACCTGAAATTTAGTGATAAATATCCAGGAGCTTATTCTTCCGCATTGGAAAAATTCATAGATCATGGTAAAGGAAGCTGGTCAGAGAGAAGGCGATTAATGCAATATCGAGAAGCAAAATTCAGTGATGTGATTCCATCATGATTTCCGCTTACTAATTTCTTCAATTTTTTCCACGAGAAGTTAGCTCACGAGCGATTAGTGTAGAGGATGTAGATATGTCGAGTAAAATTATTTAATTCACCACCAAGTTCACCAATCCATATTAACATAAGGAAGCACATGGATAACTTGCTCTGTATATGAATTCATTAAGGCTACCATGTCCTCCCATTGACACCATTCACTTTCGCTATCATAGATACCATTTACACCAGGCCATTTTTCTGAGGCAATTTTCTCAACCGTAGATTCGCTAGCTGGAGAGGATGGATGAGTTGAAGATTGGCTAGGAGAATAACTCGATGAAGGTGATCTTAGTTGAACAAACACAAACATGAGAAAAAAAGAAGGTCAAAACTTACTTCATGATACAATATGATTTCCAGTGGTAAAGCTATCTATTCCAACCCAAAACTTATCAACCGCAAAATTTCCAAAGCTTTCTCAGATTTGGAGTACACTTATATGAAGCTCGAAATCGCGATAAATAATGTCAGAAAAATCTGTATACTTGAAGAAGCACAATAATCATCAAAAGTTAGAGGAAAAGTGGAACAATTTCGCAATGAATTAAATGAGAAAAACGTTTGTTTTGATTTAAACGGCTGAAGCGCCGCTTTCGGTGTTCATATTAAAGCATCAATAGTGGATACATCAAGAGAAAACTTTTTTTGAATGGCAACAAAATTTGGGCCTCAAGCAAAGCTTTGATGCTCGTTGATTTAGGAGAGAAGGAAAGTTGGGCGTTGATCAATTTTATTCTTCCTTGACGTTCTCATCGAAATTACCAACGAGTTCAGGAACATCTTCGTCATCTTCAGCAGAAACTGTACCCAAATTGGAACCAGCACTGCCCGTTTTGAGACTATTGTCAGCTCGAAGTTGGTTAAGAATTCCAGGTACCATATCGGTGATGTTCTTCACTTCACCATGCCCGGTTATAGCAAATGTACTCGCAGTGAGAGAAGCTTGCACTTTGGGGTTGTTGAAGTGTATGACTGTACCGTCTTCCTTGATCATATTAACCTTCAAAGTGGTGAAGAGAGAAGTAGTTGAGAACATCAGTAATTTTCAAACCCCACAAAGCACAAAAGGTGAAAAGAAGGTTGTCTCACCTCCTCAATCCCAGGAATGGGATTAACTGCAAGTTTCTTCAAGGAATTTTGAAGCTTCTTATCATCAGTTGTTGCTGTACGATGGATAACTTTTTTTTTCCTTCTTGCAGTTCCCTACAAGACAAGGCTTAGAGTTGAACACACTTGATGAAGAACAAACATCATACATGCTTATGTGAATCAATTGAACCAAGCAACTCACCTTGCCACCAATTCGAACTTGACTTGAGAGTTTGTTGAGCTTTTCGGCATTCATTGTGACATAATATAATACACCAAGACACTAAACATCAAAGAAGAGAATAGAGAGAGAGAGAGAGACAACAGGACAAGAGGCAGAAAATCAGATGGTTCTGATGAACCAGAAAAGAAGGGCACAATATCAAGCACAAGATGGTGATTAGGAGGACAAAAAAATTGATCACTAGTATCACTAAAGTCCACGTTTCCTAGAGAGAGAAGAATTTAGGCTAGTTAAGGAATGATCATCACAATCAAGACAAACGTAAAGAAAAAACACAAGCAAGTGAAGAAGAAGCAAGAAGAAGCAAAAGCCATGTGCTTCTAGCAACTTTTATTCTTCTCACAAGAGGGAGTTGATAAAGGGCGGTAAAAATTGAGAGAACTTCGAGTCAAATGATAAGTTCTCCTATGGATAAGATGAAAGTAAAAAAGAAAGAGTGGTCATTTTGACCTAAAATCCTTCATTTTATACTGGGCTTCCGAAATCATTTAGGCCACCACCGAAATCTAGGAATGAAAGTGTTAATAAACAATCAGGGAAATAAT
This sequence comes from Brevipalpus yothersi, assembly GCA_003956705.1. Lineage (NCBI taxonomy): Eukaryota > Metazoa > Arthropoda > Arachnida > Trombidiformes > Tenuipalpidae > Brevipalpus > Brevipalpus yothersi. The sequence continues at coordinate 53,699 of QZCP01000468.1, read as the reverse complement.
GGAAATGGTCACTTACCTACTATCCTCGTTGAGGATTAACCCACGGATTACCATACATTTCGAAATATTTGCGGAAGGCCGGCAAGAGTAGAGCAATATGCTCTTCTTTCATCTCAACGAGGTCGCGGAGGTATTGCGCAAAGATTTCTTCGTTCCTTCCACGTTCAATAAATTTTTTATATAGAGCTAGGCCAGTTTTAATTTTGTGGCGGATGAACCTTTTTTCGTAAATTGTCCCGATTCCGGGAAGCTCACCAATGAGGAGGTTATCCATGGTTTCTTTCAATAGTCTTCCAGATTTCCGAGAATTCATTTTGGCACAGACGATTTCAATAGGGAAAAACACAATAAAAAAACTGAACGGATCTACCAGAAAAGTATTTGAAGTTGAATCACTGAGAAGGAAGAGAGCAAGAAAAAATTGGATGATCAGTAAGGTGATGAAGTGATATGATTGTGAGCTGTAATCTACTCGGTATTAAATATGGAATCAAATGATTGGGAGGCATGATTGGACCCCTTCACCTCGGAAGATATTTTTGAAAGAAGGGGGAGAGAAATGAATTGAAGGTGTAACGGCGTGTAACTGTCACTATTTCAAACGAAATCAGCAGGGGAAGATTATGAGGCTTAAACACATTTGTTTTAAGCAGAAGAGAGGGGCAACCAGTGGGTCATTATAAAGAGTTTAAGTTATCAATTGAGGTAAACTAAGGAGAATGCTTTAATGCTTCACTGAAGAACCAGCAAATCACGTTAGCGAATAATTTTGAACTTTTGGAATAGGACAAATGAAAGGTTGGGCTATCTGACTCCCAACAGAAATGGTTCGATCTTATCAAGTAACTCAAAACTACCAACTCACCGAATGCCCTCCCCGAACATCCCTGTAAAATGAGCAACAGTATTATCCATTCGAATGGTCCTCGTGATGGGATGTCAAAGACAAGAAAGGTGAATACCAGCACCAACAAGATTTGTACGGTCATAACGAGTATTTGAGTCATAGCATAAGCAATTAGAATTTGAAGTGTATCAACTCCAGCCACCAAACTTCGTTCATAGAGACCATCTCTTCGTTCCAAGATAAAAGCTAGAGCCGTTAAACCAGTAGCCATGATGTAACTTATGCTAACAACGACCCCAGGAGCCATGTACTCTAAATGCCCTTGATGTTCGAGTTCACCATAGATTGGCTTGCCCAGCTGTATTGAGAAGATAGTAATTCCATTATTGATCGGAAAACTGGGCACGATCACTAACACATACTTCGAGAGGAAATTTCACCATATTTGAACTACGACCAGCATCTTCCAAAGATTTCGTTGCGGATTTTTGGAAAGTCTCTCTGAATGTTCGCTCCATTGTGTATGATAACTGCTGGTCTGGAATTCAGGAAGAGAGAGAGAGAATCAGATATTGTTCTCATAACAACCAAGACCATGGTGCTTCTCCAGTTAGGGATATCAGAAATATTTCTTTGGAATTGGATTTTTTTACAAAAGATTCCATCACCAATAGCTCATTATGTCTAAAGAATCACGTGACTTTGCGAATTGAGAGTCAGCAAGAGAAATTCTTTGCATACTCAAGGGTTAAATCTGGATAGACTTTAATTGTACTATTTTCCACCGTTTTGTTATCCACTCCTTCTCCCCTTAACATTCTGGCCAATAGAGCATGTGAAAATCTTTCGGGAATGTGGAGAACACCCCCACATAGAGCCATTCTGAACTGCTTTTCTTCCTTCTTCGATGCTTGTAGAGTTGTGCTGAAAATTTTGAACGAAAGGAAAAATGATCATTTTCAAACTTCACAGAGAAAAATACAATAAATCTCACCTGTTCAACTGTATACGGATTCAATTGGTCAAGAAAGTTTTTTGAGTAAATTTGAGTTGAATCTTCATTCACAACAGCAAGAGGATGTTGAAAGGATCAGCACCAATGCATATGCAGAACAGGATTACTTGAAAGGCTGGCGAGGCGAATTGGAATACTAGTACTCTATGGAAGACACATTTGGGTAACAATTAAGCCACAAAATTCGCTTGGCGTGCCTCTTCGATGTAATGAGTTGTGATGATGACAGTAATTTTTTCAGTATGAGTAAGTGTCACCAAGTGTTGCCAGATACTGGAAATTTGGAGGTACATGTATTAATACTATTACTATCTCTCATGATTTGATGATCGAAAGATTGGCGAAAAGTATAGGAACGAAGTGAAGAACGTGTTATTTTTTGCCACCGGGAATAAATTGATAATCCATGATAAAAATGGGAAAGTGCTCGCAGAGAACAAAATTTGAAGGGCAATGATGTCTGATTGTTATGACTTCCGGAAACAGGAAGAGAAAAACTCCTCTTACCTTTGACGAAGTAGTGGATCAACACCCACTGTTGGTTCATCTAGGATCAGGAGAGGTGGACTGTGGACGAGAGCAGCAGCTAAAGACACCCGACGTTTTTGACCACCACTCAAATTGGCAACCAATCTCGACTTGGGAGGAAGGTCTAGAAAGGCCAAGAGAAATTCGATTCTTTCACTGAGAGATCGGCTATCCAGTCTAAACAAACGTCCAAAATAGATCAATGTTTCCTCGATGGTAAAGTCCTCATAGACAGCTATCTCCTGAGGTATACAACCAATGCCTGGTGCTGGTATCTGACTTCCTCAGTCACTAGGCTTAAAACCAAATATCCTGATTGAACCATGTTTTGGCCTGAGACGACCAACAACACATCGGAGAAGTGTGGTTTTTCCACATCCACTAGGTCCCAGCAAACCGCACATACTGGCCTCAGAGACGGTCAAATCGATGGAAGCTAAGATGGTTTTTGCACTTTTCCTTAGACAATAAGATAGATGAACACGACGAACTTCAACTGATGATGGTTGATCTGCTTCTTTGCTTGTTCATGAGGATTGGTTGGATAAAGAGATAGAGGAATCAAGTTTTCATTCACATCACTTTCCAGAGACATTTACTGAGATTAGAAAAAAACGATGAAAAGTCTCTCGAAAAAATTTATCTCAAGTCACTTAGAAGTACATGTATCTGTATCTTTGGTAAAAGTGGAAGCGATCCAGGTAATTTTCTCAACGACTTTGGGAACAGTAATACATGAATTCCTTGTTGATCCAACGAAACGTCAGCAACCTTTGACCTCCTGTGTTGGATGAAGTACGCATGCAAATCAGATTCCCGCTAGGCTATGTTCTCGACTTGTCGACACGTAGCCTTAAGGCTAAATGTGCCATCTGATAGATGTCCAATCGTTTTCGAGCCAATGTAGTAACTTGGGAATTTCCACCTTCAATGGTGGCTTCCAGTTGCTCTATTCAATCACTCCATAAAATAAACCAATGTAGCAAGCTCACAACATGTTGGCCAATAAATATCCGAGAGCTTATTCTTCCGCTTTGAAAAAATTCATAGATTATGGTTATGGAAGCTGGTCAGTAAAAAGGCGATTAATGCAATATTAAGAAGCAAAATTTAGTGATGTGATTCCATCATGATTTTCGCTTACTAATTTGTTCACTTTTTTACACGAGAAAGTAGCTCACGAGCGATTAGTGTAGAGGATGTAGATATGTAGATATGTCGAGTAAAATTATTTAATTCACCACCAAGTTCACCAATCCATATTAACATAAGGAAGCACATGGATAACTTGCTCTGTATATGAATCCATGCCCATGGCTACCATGTCCTCCCATTGACACCATTCACTTTCGCTATCATAGATACCATTTACACCAGGCCATTTTTCTGAGGCAATTTTCTCAACCGTAGATTCGCTAACTGGAGAGGATGGATGAGTTGAAGATTGGCTAAGAGAATCACTCGATGAAGGAGATCTTAGTCGAACAAACATAAACATGAGAAAAAAGAAGGATGAATGTCAAAACTTACCTCATGATACTGAAAGAAAGAAATCTCATTTTTCAAGAACCACAAACAAAACTTCGAAGGTTTGAGTCCTCAAAAATTTTGAGGAAGATGAGAAGATGGAAAAATTGAAATTTGATGATAGTGAGATATTGAAATTGAAACGACTAGATCAATTAATTCAATACATCAGTTAATTGGAAAAAGGAGATCAGATAAATCAAGATGACATAGAGTCTTGGAAGAGTTGATCGAAACGAGAGATCAAATTCTCGCTCAGATTGAAAATCAGATTGATGATTAAATGAGCAACAAAAATATATATATTCAAAAGTATTCCGACCAAAAAAGTTATCATTATTTTTGTAAGTGTTGAGTCTTCTTATAATGGTTTTGAAAATAAAGTTCTTGATCTGAGGTTGTTTGGATTTGAAGTCAGATTTTGTTCTTAATCACAATCAAGAGAAACGTAGCGAACTTCTGGATCGGACAAGTTTAATTGCCTTTTTCGCTAGAGAGAGTGGAATAAAAGGCGGTGAAATGGGAAAACTTGACAAGTCAAAGTTTTCTCTCTTTGAAGTAAAAACGTGAGAGATAGTCAAATGATGATAAGTTCTAGAGTGGAGTAAAACTAAGTAGTTTGGTCATTTTGACCTGAAATTTAGTGATAAATATCCGGGAGCTTATTCTTCCGCATTGGAAAAATTCATAGATCATGGTAAAGGAAGCTGGTCAGAGAGAAGGCGATTAATGCAATATCGAGAAGCAAAATTCAGTGATGTGATTCCATCATGATTTCCGTTTACTAATTTCTTCAATTTTCTCCACGAGAAGTTAGCTCACGAGCGATTAGTGTAGAGTATGTAGATATGTTGATATGTCTAGTGAAATTATTTAATTCACTACCAAGTTCACCAATCCATATTAACATAAGGAAGCACATGGATAACTTGCTCTGTGTATGAATTCATTAGTGTTACCATGTCCTCCCATTGACACCATTCACTTTCGCTATCATAGATACCATTTACACCAGGCCATTTTTCTGAGGCAATTTTCTCAACCGTAGATTCGCTAACTGGAGAGGATGGATGAGTTGAAGATTGGCTAAGAGAATCACTCGATGAAGGTGATCTTAGTCGAACAAACATAAACATGAGAAAAAAAGAAGGATGAATGTCAAAACTTACCTCATGATACAATATGATTTCCAATGGTAAAGCTATCTATTCCAACCCAAAACTTATCAACCGCAAGATTTCCAAAGCTTTCTCAGATTTGGAGTACACTTATATGAAGCTCGAGATCGCGATAAATAATGTCAGAAAAATCTGTATACTTGAAGAAGCACAATAATCATCAAAAGTTAGAGGAAAAGTGGAACAATTCCGCAATGAATTAAATGAGAAAAACGTTTGTTTTGATTTAAACGGCTGAATCGCCGCTTTCGGTGTTCATATTAAATCATCAATAGTGGATACATCGAGAGACAACTTTTTTTGAATGGCAACAAAATTTGGGCCTCAAGCAAAGCTTTGATGCTCGTTGATTTAGGAGAGAAGGAAAGTTGGGCGTTGATCAATTTTATTCTTCCTTGACGTTCTCATCGAAATTACCAACGAGTTCAGGAACATCTTCGTCATCTTCAGCAGAAACTGTACCCAAATTTGAACCAGCACTGCCCGTTTTGAGACTATTGTCAGCTCGAAGTTGGTTAAGAATTCCAGGTACCATATCGGTGATGTTCTTCACTTCACCATGCCCGGTTATAGCAAATGTGCTCGCAGTAAGAGAAGCTTGCACCTTGGGGTTGTTGAAGTGTATGACTGTACCGTCTTCCTTGATCATATTAACCTTCAAAGTGGTGAAGAGAGAAGTAGTTGAGAACATCAGTAATTTTTAAACCCCACAAAGCACAAAAGGTGAAAAGAAGGTTGTCTCACCTCCTCAATCCCAGGAATGGGATTAACTGCAAGTTTCTTCAAGGAATTTTGAAGCTTCTTATCATCAGTTGTTGCTGTACGATGGATAACTTTTTTTTTCCTTCTTGCAGTTCCCTACAAGACAAGGCTTAGAGTTGAACACACTTGATGAAGAACAAACATCATACATGCTTATGTGAATCAATTGAACCAAGCAACTCACCTTGCCACCAATTCGAACTTGACTTGAGAGTTTGTTGAGCTTTTCGGCATTCATTGTGACATAATATAATACACCAAGACACTAAACATCAAAGAAGAGAATAGAGAGAGAGAGACAACAGGACAAGAGGCAGAAAATCAGATGGTTTTGATGATGAACTAGAAAAGAAGAGCACAATATCAAGCACAAGATGGTGATTAGGAGGACGACAAAAAAATTGATCAGTAGTATCACTAAAGTTCACGTTTCCTAGAGAGAGAAAAATTTAGGCTAGTTAAGGAATGATCATCACAATTAAGACAAACGTAAAGAAAAAACACAAGCAAGTGAAGAAGAAGCAAGAAGAAGCAAAAGCCATGTGCTTCTAGCAACTTTTATTCTTCTCACAAGAGGGAGTTGATAAAGGGCGGTAAAAATTGAGAGAACTTCAAGTCAAATGATGATAAGTTCTCCTAAGAGATGAAAGTAAAAGAGTGGTCATTTTGACCTAAAAACCATTTTTTATCCCGTTTCCGAAATCATTTAGGCCACCACCGAAATCTAGGAATGAAATTGTTAATGAACGAGCAAGTAAATGATAGAAATGATCACTTACCTACTATCCTCGTTGAGGATTTTGCCATGGGTTTCCAAATCTTTCATGGTAACGTCGAAAGGTTGCCAGTACCAATCCGATGTCCCCCTCGCGCATTTCGACCAAATCACGTAGGTACTGGGCAAATAGGTCCTCATTACGTCCCTTTTCGATGTACTTCTTGTACAATGCCAGGCCTGTTCGGATACCGTGCCGGTGGAATCTCCTCTCGTAGACTGATCCAACTCCCGGCACATCAGCAATCAGTTTATTGCTCATTTCTTCCTTGAGGAAGATCTGAGACTTTTTTGTATTCATCGTGTGTCGTTGGAGTGTCGGTGGAACAATGAAAATCGTGAAGAGGTTCAAAAGTTTGAAAAAGAAGAAACAAACAACGAAATGATGAAGATAGGTAATTGAATTCACTCAAGTGAAGGAGAGCAGAAAAAGTTGAGGAGATGACCTGATCACGAACAGAGAGATATATGATTGTGACCTGTTTGTTGCTAGGGATTAAATATGGAATCAAATGATTGGAAGGCATGATTCGACCCCTTTACCTAGGAGGATATTTTTGAAAGAAAGGGGAGAGAAATGAAGTGAAGGTGTAACGGCGTGTAACTGTCACTATTTCAAATGAAATCAGGGGGAGAAGATTATGGTACTTAAAACATTTGTTTTAAGCAGAAGAGAGGGGCAAGGAGTGGGTCAGTATAAGGAGTTGAGGACATCAAATGCTGTAAACTTAGGGGAATGCTTTTTTGCTAGCCTCAAACTTGAGAACTAGCAAATCGCGGTTGAGAATAGTAATTGGAAATGGACAAATGAAAGATGAGGCTACCTGACTCCTGAACCAGAAATGGTTCGATCTTATCAAGTAACTCAAAACTACCAACTCACCGAATGCCCTGTAAAATGAGCAACAGTATTATCCATTCGAATGGGATGTCAAAGACAAGAAAGGTGAATACCAGCACCAACAAGATTTGTACGGTCATGACGAGTATTTGAGTCATAGCATAAGCAATTAGAATTTGAAGTGTATCAACTCCAGCCACCAAACTTCGTTCATAGAGACCATCTCTTCGTTCCAAGATAAAAGCTAGAGCCGTTAAACCAGTAGCCATGATGTAACTTACGCTAACAACGACCCCAGGAGCCATGTACTCTAAATACCCTTGATGTTCGAGCTCACCATAGATTGGCTTGCCCAGCTGTATTGAGAAGATAGAAATGCTATTATTGATCGGAAAACTGGATATGATCACTAACACGTACTTAGAGAGGAAATTTTACCATATTTGAACTACGACCAGCATCTTCCAAAGATTTCGTTGCGGATTTTTGGAAAATCTCTCTCTGAATGTTCGCTCCATTGTGTATGATAACTGCTGGTCTGGAATTCAGGAAGAGAGAGAGAGAGAATCAGATATTGTTCTCGTAACAACCAAGACCATGGTGCTTCTCCAGTTAGGAGTATTAGAAATATTTCATTGAATTTTCACAAAAAATTTCATCACCAACAGCTCATTAGGACTCAGAAATCACATGACTTTCCGAACTAAGAGTCAGCACCACAAATTTTTTTCCATACTCACTGGTCAAATCTGGATAGACTTTAATTGTACTATCTTCCACCGTTTTGTTATCCACTCCTTCTCCCCTTAACATTCTGGCCAATAGAGCTTGTGAAAATCTTTCGGGAATGTGGAGAACACCCCACACAGAGCCATTCTGAACTGCTTTTCTTCCTTCTTCGATGCTTGTAAAGTTGTGCTGAAAGTTTTGAACGAAGGAAAAAAATTTGATCATTTTCAAACTTCACAGAGAAAAACGCAATAAATCTCACCTGTTCAACTGTATACGGATTCAATTGGTCAAGAAAGTTTTTTGAGTAAATTTGAGTTGAATCTTCATTCACAACAGCAAGAGGAATATTGAAAGGATCAGCACCAATGCATATGCAGAACAGAATTACTTGGAAGGCTGGCAAGGCGAATTGAAATACTAGTACTCTATGGAAGACACATTTGGGTAACAATTAAGCCGTGAACTTACAGGAATTGACATCGTCTCTGATGTAGAAAAGGTGTGTGGTTGATACTTTCGGATACTCACGGTATACTTCTTCTTAGACGAATTATGTTTTTCCAGAGTAATGCTCTTATAGTTGCCCAATATTCAGAGAGAGTAAACTTCCTGTACTCATATTTAGTATCGACGGCTTTGAATTCACTGATTTCACTGTGATCGAGATTGTTTCTGATGATATTCAGAGCTGTAGTATGTGGTGAATATCCAGGAATAGATGTGTGTGTTGAGACGGCCGGAGGAAGTTCCTGAAAATGTGACGACATTGAAAGTTTTTCAGTAAGAAGATTCTCAATTTGAGAAGAGAGAGGATGGAATCTGCTTAACATCAAACTTATACCTGAATTTCAGAATAAGCAATATTTTTTCCATGAAGATTCGACTCCACTTAATGGGTGACTTCTAGGATTGACTCCTATTCATTGATATTATCTCGTCTTTGATTCATCAGTTTTGAGAGCAATTTCAGCAAACTCAGAGTAAAAATCACTCAATTGTAGGCCGAAGAAAACTTCTCCGAGAGTTACCATGTTATATTTGAGTTAGTTGTCTGGTGTATCATCAGCCAAAAGTCGACCATGTCTCATTAGTCCCACAAAATTCGCTTGGCGTGCCTCTTCGATGTAATGAGTTGTGATGATGACAGTAATTTTTTCAGTATGAGTAAGTGTCACCAAGTGTTGCCAGATACTGAAAATTGGGAGGTACATGTATTGATACTATTACTACCTCTCATGATTTGATGATCGAAAGATTGGCAAAAAGTAGAGGAACGAAGTGAAGAACGCGTTTTTTTTGCCACCGTGGAATAAATTGATAATCCATGATCAAAATGAGAAAAGTGCTCGCAGAGAACAAAAGTTGAAGGGCAATGATGTCTGATTGTCATGATTTCTGGAAACAGGAAGAAAAAACCCTTCTTACCTTTGACGAAGTAGTGAATCAACACCCACTGTCGGTTCATCTAGGATCAGGAGAGATGGACTGTGAACCAGAGCAGCAGCTAAAGACACCCGACGTTTTTGACCACCACTCAAATTGGCAACCAATCTCGACTTGGGAGAAAGGTCTAAAAAGGCCAGAAGATATTCGATTCTTTCACGTAGAGATTGGCTATCCAGTCTAAACAAACGTCCAAAATAGATCAATGTTTCCTCAATGGTAAAGTCCTCATAGACAGCTATCTCCTGAGGCATATATCCAATGCCTGGTCCTGGTATCTGACTTCCTTGGCCACCAGGCTTGAAACCAAATATCCTGATTGAACCATGTTTTGGCCTGAGACGACCAACGACACATCGAAGAAGTGTAGTTTTTCCACATCCACTAGGTCCTAGCAAACCATATATACTCGCCTCAGGGACAGTCAAATCGATGGAAGCTAAGATGGTTTTTGCACTTTTCCCTCGACCATAAGACAGATGAACACGACGAACTTCAACTGCTAATGGTTGATCTGAATTGATCACAGCATGGTTGATCTGTTTCTTTGCTTGTTCATAGGGAGTGGTTGGATAAGGAGAAAGAGGAATCAAGTTTTCATTCACATCACTTTCCAAAGACATTTTACTGAGATTAGAAAAAAAAATGAAAAAAGTTTCAAAAAAATTTATCTCAAGTCACTTAGAAATATCACTATCTTGGGTAAAAGTGGAGGCAATCCAGGTAACTTATTCAATGACAACAGGAAACACAGTAATACATAAATTCCTTGTTGATCCAACGAAACCTTTGACCTCCTCTGTTCGATGAAGTAGGCATACAAATCAGCTATGTTCTCGACACTTAGCCTCGAGGCTAAATGTGCCATCTGATGGATGTCCAATCGTTTTCGAGCCAATGTTGTAACTTCGAAATTTCCACCTTCAATGGTGGCTTCCGGTTGCTCTATTCAATCACTCCATAAAATAAACCAATGTAGCAAGCTCATAACGAGATGGCCAATAAATATTAAAGAGCTTATTCTTCCGCATTGGAAGAATTCATAGATTATGGTAATGGAAGCTGGTCAGTTAGAAGGCGATTAAGGCAAAATTGAGAAGCAAAATTCAGTGATATGATTTCACCATGATTTTTGCTTACTAATTTCTTAAATTTTTTACACGAGAAGTTAGCTCACGAGCGATTAGTGTAGAGGATGTAGATATGTCGAGTAAAATCATCTAATCCACTACCAAGTTCACCAATCCATATTAACATAAGGAAGCACATGGATAACTTGCTCTGTATATGAATTCATTAGTGTTACCATGTCCTCCCATTGACACCATTCACTTTCGCTATCATAGATACCATTTGCACCAGGCCATTTTTCTGAGGCAATTTTCTCAACCGTAGATTCGCTAACTAGAGAGGGTGGATGAGTTGAAGATTGGCCAGGAGAATAACTCGTGAAGGTGATCTTAGTTGAACAAACACAAACATGAGAAAAAAAGAAGGATGAATGTCAAAACTTACCTCATGATACTGAAAGAAAAAAATCTCTTTTTTCAGGAACCACAAAAAAAACTTCGAAGGTTTGAGTCCTCAAAAATTTTGAGGAAGATGAGAAGATGGAAAAATTGAAATTCGATGATAGTGAGATATTGAAATTGAAACGACTAGATCAATTAACTCAATATATCAGTTAATTAGAAAAAGGAGATCAGATAAATCAAGATGACATGGAGACTTGGAAGAGTTGATCGAAACGAGAGATCAAATTCTCGCTCAGATTGAAAATCAGATTGACGATCAAATGGGCAACAAAAATATATATATTCAAAAGTATTCCGACCAAAAAAGTTATCATTATTGTTGTAAGTGTTGAGTCTTCTTATGATGGTTTTGAAAATAAAGTTCTTGATCTGAGGTTGTTTGGATTTGAAGTCAGATTTTGTTCTTCATCACAATCAAGAGAAACGTAGCGAGCTTCTGGATCGGACAAGTTTAAATTGCCTTTTTCGCTAGAGAGAGTGGAATGAAAGGCGGTGAAATGGGAAAACTTGACAAGTCAAAGTTTTCTCTCTTTGAAGTAAAAACGTGAGAGATAGTCAAATGATGATTAGTTCTAGAGTGGAGTAAAACTAAGTAGTTTGGTCATTTTGACCTGAAATTTAGTGATAAATATCCGGGAGCTTATTCTTCCGCATTGGAAAAATTCATAGACCATGGTAAGGGAAGCTCTCTTAGAGAGAGATGAAAGTAAAAGAGTGGTCATTTTGACCTAAAAACCATTTTTTATCGGGTTTCCGAAATCATTTAGATCACCACTGAAATCTAGGAATGAAATTGTTAATAGACAAGTGAGAAAATGATAGAAATGGTCACTTATCTACTATCCTCGTTGAAGATTTTGCCATGGGTTTCCAAATTTTTCATGGTAACGTCGAAAGGTTGCCAGTACCAATCCAATGTCCCCCTCGCGCATCTCGACTAGGTCCCTCAGGTACTGTGCAAATAGGTCCTCATCACGTCCCTTTTCGATAAATTTTTTGTAGAAGGCCAGGCCAATTCGGATACCGTGCCGGTGGAACTCCCTTCGTAGACGGTTCCAACCCCTGGCACGTCAGCAATCAATTTATTGCTCATCTCTTGAGAAAGATCTGAGATTTTTTTGTGTTCATATTTGGTGGAACGGTGAAAATCGTTGGATATAGTGAAGAGGTTCAAAAGTTTAAAAAAGAAGAAACAAACGAAATGATGATCCTGAAGAGAGGTAATTGAATTCACTCAAGTGGAGGAGCAAGAAAAATTCATGAGATGACCCTATCAGAAAAGAAAGGTGATATGATTGTGAGCTGTGTTCTACTTCGGATTAAATATGGGATCAAATGATTGGGAGGCATGATTGGACCCCTCTACCTAGGAGGATATTTCTGAAAGAAGGGAGAAATCAGAAGTACATTCTATTCCCATATTTTGTTTAACTAGCAAACTATCCCGTATATATTCAACAAGTTTCCCACCATGCTTCATCAATTTCACAAAAATTCCAACCTCACATCGAGGAGATTTCTCAATCCTGATTGTATCTATATCCCAATAAATCAAGAGAGTTCTTACAAAGTAACGAAAGAAATATTCACTTGAAATTAATTTTAGGGAAGATTGCGATGAAAAATCGATTTTTGATCAATGGGAAAGAAGGAAGACCGTTTTTTCTCGTAGTATTTGCGCAGTTATACTTTATTAATTAATAATAGATTCTTCAACCATAATAAAAGTATTTTTATTAGGTTTTGTAACCAAATTCAATTTCTTTCACAGTCAAATATGGATACGCAATAAAAAATTTGACTCAATTTTCGATCAAAATTTCAAGAAATGTCATCTCAATACTGAATGGTACATTTTGGTGGATCATGAGGAGTGGTAAGTGAAGATGAATGTCTAAAAAGGTATTCATAACAATATACGTGTATTTTTGAGCATTTCTTCGGTCCATCTGAAATGAAAAAAGAATGTTTGTTATTACTGGAAGGAATCCTAAGCATCAACCCACTTTTTAGCCAATTCCACACTGTCCGCCTTGAAAGTCATCGTACTCTGACCAGGATGAGATAGTTGAAATAAATGACCCCTCTCCGATAAATTTATGACTTTTTTATCAGGAACAATTTCCACATGGTAGCCCAAAATTGCCAAACTCTCAAGAGCAGCAGTGTCATTGCTCTGTTTAAAGCGATAAATTACATTCTCTTTTATGACAAACCATCCTTTTTTCCACTTCTTTTGATCGTTTTCTTTGAATGAAAGGTATCCACTCATCGAACAACCCTTATCGTCCGCTGAGATCTACAATATTTAATTAACTAATTTTAGTATTGGAGCAGCTATAGTACACAGTGTACTTGGAAATCAAACAGCTTTCGAAGCTAAAAGTTCACTCTGAATCTCATTACGGAAACTATTGGCAATTATGAGATAACAATCTACCTGATTAGCTGCAATGGTGAATAATAGGTGATGTGGTAATGATTTGAGTTACTAGACAAAATGACTCTCATGCAAACACACCATGTTAGAAATGACTCATTCTCCTTTATTCATTTATGAGCTTCAAACAGAGAACCGAGAACCCGAGATTGGAATCATCTGCTTCCAATGATTTCTAGAAAGTTGATTTACAGACTAATTCTGATAGACTGATCGAATAGGGATTAAATGATCCCGAAAATTTTCTAAATCAAGGAGAACTCACCATAAGTCTTGTTGGCTTCTCTCTTCGACGATGAGATGCTCGCAATGGCATCCTGACAAATCCATTCTTCAATTGATCTAGATCAGGCTCTTGATCAATCGAATCAGCAGTCGATGCTGAATTCTCAGGACTCAAATCGATACTCAATTCACTGCTTGAAGCTTTTTGGATAGTTGGCACTGATAACTTTTCCATTTGAGAAAAGTTTTTCTGTAAAATTGCGAAGCATTTATCACACACTCGATTGGGCTTGTAATTCAAATACTTCAACGGCGCTTGATTTGATGAACAATCGCTACAAACTACTCGTCCACATGCTCGACAATGATGGCGTCGAAAACTGATTGTGAACTCATTACAACAATCTTGACACATCGTAACCCGATTATCAGGGACCCAAATAGGAGCAGTATCTCCTAGTTGACCAGTAACTAGAGATTTGCGGATCGAGCCGCGAGATGATTGGTATTCGTTAATCGCTTTCTGTATGGCATCAATCCATTGTTGCCGTTCTTCAACTGAAGCAGCTCTCACGGGAATGGAACGAGTCTTACTTATAATGTTGAACTCAGTTTCGAATTGAGGATTTGGCTAAAAAAATGAATAAAACTTTCTTTGATTAATTAATTGATTTCTAAGTTTCAATTTTGAAGGAAAATATTTGTGTATGAGAGAGAGAGAGAGAGAGAGAGAGAGAGAGAGAGAGAGAGAGAGAGAGAGAGAGAGAGAGAGAGGCTGATTGTAGACTTTTTGAAGTTATGGAGCTCGGATTTTCTTGTGCTTAAAACATGATCCAAACTTGAAATAGAAGAGCTTGATAAGAATTTTTCCACTTACTGTAACAACCATGGTCTCCAATGAAAGTTCATGGTTCAATCGATAAGAGCCTAACTGATGTTGCGTTAAATAGATCAAACAATCGCTGCACAAAACAAATTTGCGGGGCTGCTCATGACGTCGGGAAATTTTCATTAATTCACCAACTTTGAGAAGAATTCGACCGGGTTTCACAATATCTTCACTACCTTTAACCATGGAAGATTGAATTCCAATCAATACATAGGTGCTGTCTGCCTGACATATCAACGCTTCAGCAGATTCATTTATTTCTGAGAACAATTTCAGGGCTTTCAAGCAATTTTTTCGATCCACGTGATCTGGAGGTAAATATTTCTTGTATCGATCCAGGAGAAGCTTGATTTCGGGCAATCGTTTCACAGCTTTGTGCATGAAATCTCGGACACACAACTGTCGGCATCTCTCTTTCTGGAACTCCTTGAGAGCTTTAGCAAATCCTGAATGAATGAAGAAATTGACAATCAAAAAAAGGAGTATATTCCAAAGTTTCGGGATTGATGGATAAAAAAAATCTATAGAGAGGCTCATGATTACACTCTGTTTAAAAAAAGCACTATGAAAGATTCATATAATTGGGAATGAAATAAGACATAAATTTATGAAATGGAGGAGAGGAAAAATGAAAAAATCAGGATAGGGAATGACTAACTATTGATTAGATAGATTGAAAGAAGGAAATTCAAGGTAATCTGGAGACTAACATGGGAAATTTGACTGGAAAAGATTGGATTCCTCTATTAGATTGAAAATTAGAATGATAAGAAATGATCTAATGGTTATCAAAGAAAACATACAAAGTTTTTGGCCAACACTCTTTCTCTCCTTTTGACTCACCAGAATTTTTTGTAGCTTTTGCAAGATTTTCGTGTATTTTAGAAAAGTCTTTGGCATAAAAATTGTGAACTTTAAGATACGGGCCTGTTTCCAGTAGGATATCACAGATTTGTGGCTTTTTCCGCCATTCTTCGATCCGCTCACGAAGATTGTCTCTCAGCAATCTATGAACCGACATCAACTCTGGCACATGGCAAATAACCGATTTAATCACATCAGATGTGAAGAATGATTGCATCAACTCTCCTAAATCAACAAGAATTTGCAAATCATCAACAAAACTGGCCTCTGTATGGGCAATCTCTTTTGCCACATCGAACGGATCTTTGGCCTTTTTAGGGACAGCAGGAGGATCGATTGGTTGTGATTTATCGCCAACATTTTTGACCTCGGACACTGTATTCGAGCTCGAGGATGATAGAGATAATTGATCTGGTTCCTCTTCGGACGATTGAGGTGTTTCAGTTGATAAATACTTGTAAAGAAAACTACTGGACAGCGAAGATGACTGTCTTTTGCATGTTCTTTCCGTTGAGGTATTCAATGTACCAGATGATGATTTGGGAGCTCGAAGTAATCCATTGGATGGGGGCTGATAATTATTGACGAATTCTTGATGAAATGAGGAGATCTGCCGGAAAACATCATCATATTCAAATAAACGAGATTGAATCAAATGAGAATTTCTGGTAGACATTGAAAAATATAAATACAAACACAAAAAATCAATATAAATTAGCAGAGTTTTTCTGACCCAACAAAAGACTCAAGCAAATCACTCCCTAATTGAATGAATCATCACTGATGTCTCTTGTTGAAAAAAATATCTCCTCAATGATTCTCGGAACAAAAAGATGGAGTACAGTTTGTGATTGCTATGGATGGTGTTAACCAAACAGCATCATTGATTCTGTTTTGAGAAACGCTCATGAGCTTCGCTTGACTTTATCTACTCATCAAACAAATCATGGAAACGATAGCAGCTTTCCCTGAAAGGCGTTAATAATGGATGAAGCCATGCAAAATTGTGCGAGAAAGATTCTGAAAAATGTCACTCTCAATCTGTTTCGATTTTCTCATTCATAAAATTATTCTCTAATGTTGAGTAGTGCTTTTTAGTGAATCGATAATGATTGGTGCTGGTTGAGACAAGATTCAACGCGAATTCATTGCACTTTCAAAATCAATTACCATGCCTTTTGTTCTGCTTCAGCCGGAAAGGGTCGACGATCGTTGAGCTCTGAGCTGGCTAAAGTGTTCAGACTCTACTTCGTTTCAGGTTCTCATTGGGAACTTGTAAAGTTGACGGTGATCGAATCATGTTATCAGTGAAAAATATGAACTGAGTTAACCTCAAAATTCAAACTGAGACGAAATTGAAATGTGTATCAATTTCTAAGTCGGAGAGATAAGTAATCTCAAAATTCGCTCGCCTTTAGATAATTTTCCAAGTGTGTTTCATTGAAAACTCAAACAAACGACTTATGCGATTTTGAATATGGATATGGATGATAAATCATCTTGAAACATGATTTCAAGAGAATGATTGAATCATTCAAACCATCAATCACTAGATTGATGATGAGTTATAATTTTTATTCATTTATTGCATATTCGTTCATACTTAACTACCTAATCTCCTTGAAATGGAAAATTTCATAGCTTGTAAGTAAGATACTCTTCCCAGTTTTCAATGGAATTGCTAAATTCTCCGAGATGGAGAAGTGTAGTTATGAGGAAAGCAAACTTACAAGTATACCAGGCAAAGTTGATCTGATGCAACCGCAGCATCCTCCAAGCCATTAGTAATAATTTGAAATCGAAACAATTACTACTTGATTATTCTTTTAAAGAGATGCAAACCTACAGTAAACTATTCAACAATTTTTTCCCCAAAAACTCATCATGAGCTCAATTCCAAACAATCTCAGCTATTCATCAATTTTTTTTTGTTGACTCATTTTTCTGACAGATGAAGGTGCTTCTCAATAGGCCATCATGATGAGCGCTAAGTGAAGATCATGAAAAAAATTTACACACACATTTTCTCCCTCTATCTATCTATCTACTTTCCATTATCGTACACTATTATTAATACCTGGATAAGAATTTACCTTTTCATTTATACTTTCACATGGAGATGAAAGTTCTCGGCTATCCGGTTGAGAAGAAGAACAAGAATTGATGGAAGATGTCACAACTTTGTTGTTAGCAAGCGATTCGCTGGCCAATGAATGTAAAAGTTGTTCACGAAGTTTGGCTGGCTTAAACGGTACCGGTGGTTTTGGTTTGATTGATGGTGAAAAACTGGAATTATTGTTCAATTTTGTTTGATTAGCATACATGAAGTTAGTTTGCATGGAATGTAGAAAACTTGTGGGTTTATTTGGTAGGGTTAATAAACTCGTTGTTGGAGATGGTGGCGTGGATAAGAGAGAAGGAGGTGAAGATGAAGATTCATCTTGTCTATCGTGAATTGGTGATGAAGGTAAAGAATTCCTATGGTCAAGTGGGAATGATGATGACGGTGTTGATGAATTATTTGGCAAAGAGGATTTTTTGAGCACATCGGGATGGCTTTCACTGTATTTGAATACAAACGAAGAGGAGTTTTTTTGAGGCTTTGGCAAGATTATTGGCTTGACGGACAATTTGTCAGATTTTATCGATTTAACGTTGTCTTGAGCAGAAACTTTCGACAAAATCGCTGATGAACAGTTGGTATGTAGCTTATTATTAAGTTGACTCTTGGCTGCCATCTCTCTGACTTGACTTTGGATTTTGAGACTGATTAATTGCACCGATCAAGAAAAAGCTGTTTCACATTATCAGCACAACTGGCAATTCAAATTAACCAAAAACACAATACAAACTATCGACATCAGCTGACAATCTCTATGGTAAGTCACTTTCCCAAGTAAATTGCTTTCCGACTGTTTCCTTTTTGGATTATTTTTTTCGCTCTTTCTATTTGTCTTTCTTCCTCTTTCCCTTCACTTAGCAGCAAAAACAGCTCATATCAAACCTGTCCAGCCATGCTTAAATTGGCAGCAAAATTACACGTAAGGTATCGAGATGGCCACAATCTTTAACGTACTCGTATATGTAATTTGTTGGAATGATTTTCCCAAAACGTTACAGATGCTTTGGCACTGTGGAACGATGATGAATTGGCACTTTAACAGCACATAAAAGAGAGAGAGAGAGAGAGAGAGAGAAAAGAGATGTAGTTTTGCTTTGAATTTGGAAAATGTGTTTGTATCACATCATATCTCATAATACATACCAACACAAATTATATGAAACAAAATGAAAGGTGATAGTTGAATCAATCCAGAAGTGAGAATATTTATACATATATCCTGCAAACACAAATGATCAGCAAAAACCAATGATTTTGCTGTTGTATGTTCATTGCCATTAGTTAGCACTGACGATATGTAGAGAGAAATCAACAACTTTCATCGTCAAACTCTCGATCAGCTGAACTCAACATTTTGTAAATCAGTCTCTTCATCTCTTTTTCCCTGAATGAAGAACAAGAAGGAAAAGTGAAGTTGAAGTTATATTTTCTTTTACTCAATTTAAGATGGTTCCAGATCACAATCAATCAAGTTGAGCCACTTATCAAACTGTTGATCTTTCCACGTTCTCATAACTTGAAGATCAGTCTCTTTCTCTTTCTCACTCTCTCTCTCTCTTTATTACTTTTCACTTTTTTGTGGTTCGGGAAAGCTATGAATCATCATCAAGTAAACCAGAAGCGCCAACACTATTGATAAAACATTAGTTATTAGTATGTTCGACTAAAGTGGGAAGAATCTGTTGTACGTATCAAAGAAAAAATTTTAATCTCAATTGGATTGATTGTAGATCAATTTGATAAGAATTTCGATTTCCATTTACTCAAGTATTCTATTGGATTTTTGTAAGCTTACAAATGCTTCCAGAAGTTAAATAACAAAGACTGTGACGAAGACGAAGAAGAATCATAAGAAAGGCTGTCAACCACAGATATGACCACAAAAGGAGGAACGGTTTGGCATAAAATGCATGAAAGTATGAAATTTGTTCCTAGGGGGAAGAAGGTCAAGTGTCAAATAATTGTTCTTAAAGTTAAAGGTCAAGTTGTGCGTCTCATCGTAATTTGAAAGGAGTCCCGGAAGTTAGGCCAATGAATAGAGGAAATGAGAATTTTCCTTTCGACTTGGTCAACACTTGAAGTGTTGCTGAAAGGCCTCTGAGGAAAAGTTTTCAATAAAAATAGATGAAGCTTTGTTTTTTTCTCTCGCTTTTTCTTACCCGAGGAATAAAAGAATGTCCAAAAACCATAAGTTTGATATTGGCTGCGTCCAGAATTCCTGATGGAATTCTTTTGCATACTTGAAATTGGCTAGTTGAGAGAAAAGCAAAATGAAAAGAGAAAGGAAAGTTTCTCATATGTTGAGTTGCTTAAACTCACCTAATAGATAGAAGCCACTCATGACACATGGCCAGAGGGGAATATGTGCCGTAAAAACGGTCAAGTATGCAAAGAAACGAAGATGATCCAAAATTTTCAGCCTTGCTGCCTCCACTGGGCTAATTAGATGCTGATAACTCTTTCTTGGTGAAAAAAAGTGATGCCATTGCTGAATGTTGGAATGTAATTCCGATTGGAAAAGGAAATTCGACAAGTCAAGGAAACCAGCCAGACAAACGTTGAGTATCAAAAAGATCCATTTAAAGCAGGAATATTCAAAATGAATCCTCTGAACTAAATGTTCACTCGATCAACTTTACCCAGCCATCAGAGAGAGAGAGAGAGAGAGAGAGAGAAAGAGAGTCACCAACGATGTAACGAGAGTCTATTTTCAGGAAATCAAGTATAATTTCTATTGTACATTTTACCTCCATAAAACTATCTGAAATATGACTAGCAACTGATGGAAATATTGTAAGATTTTAAAAAATTCATAAACACAGTCAGATTGTGCTATGGATCATTTTTTAGCTTTGTTTTGTTTCTTTTGAATCCAAATTGAATTCTCAATGGAATGTATCGCACTGTAATCTGTGAGGAGCCCGCATGTCAGTAGTGTCTGTTGTGTCTGTTGTGAGCAATTTAAGTGGAGAAAAGCCGCATTCCTCGATCATCATATCACCTCTCAATGTGTCCTATGAAATCAATGTCTCAAAAAAAGCAAAAAAGTCCAAAATGATACTGATTATAACATATTTATAATGATCTATCATCATATCTAATTTTTCAACATGATTGATTGTCATTGATCTAGTTAAGTGACCAGCTTGTTAATCAATGTTTGGTATCTACTGCTCCCCTCAACAATGCTTCATTTTCATATTCCAATGATCACATCTCTTTTTGAATGACTCTTTATTTCCATAGGATTGATATTTATTCTCAAGTAGGTGAGTTGGTTATACATTCAAGTTAATAATTATCATGTTTCCAAGATTGAAATCTAATGCAATGATTCTTGGATAGTTGAATTTATATTCAACAAAACATTACCTCAATCAATGTTTACGATTTGTTTACTTATCACTATCATTATTATTCTCTCTCCTTATGTTCAACAGCAAAAAATCAAAGCAATCACCACCAGTGATTGTTCCATCACTTACATCTCACTATTCCAGATATCTTGCCATCATTCATTTAAAACCAATGGATTAACATGTGATCAACCATTGGATGCTCCTCTATCTTTTCATAATTTTGAGGTTGTCAACAAATTCGCCTCTATTTTATTCACTGTGTTCCCCCGAAGTTGCTAGATTTGGTCTAAACACTGTACTGACTAGTTTCAAAGGTAAATTTTAGCCACAAGCTCTGACTAAATTTCAATAAGCTTCGCGATCCACTGTCTTCTTGAGCCATACGTCCTTTTTGTGAAGATATCTTTGTATATTGTAACTGACACATTCACTAGAGGCAGTCAGTTTTCACATTGACCCAATTTCTTTCATGATGGAAAGTTTGTTTCCGTCCGATTTCCCACTTGATTTATTCATTTATTCTTTAGTTTTCATTCTCGTCTGTCTAGTACCTCTGTTTATCTGAGTTTTTTTGTAATTCTCACAGAGTTAAGCGAAAAACATCAATATGTTGGATGTGAAAAATATTCCAGAGGATTCGAACCAATTGAATTGTAACGGAGCTGATTATCTTAGCGCTGTCAACATTTCATCGAGTGAATCAGATGATGATGTGCCTGGTGAAAGAAAGAATTTGAAGCGACAAGAATTGAATGGGACTCTCACGGGACTCTCTGATGATACAGCTGAAACTCAGTTTTCGGATATGATGACAGCCAATGATGAACCTAGTGTAAAAGAGCATATGAACAAATCAGAAGTCGGGTAAGAACTGTCTTGATTCTTAATCATTACTTGCCCCGTCATAAAGAGACTTTATTACTTCCGCTAAGTATCCAAAATTAATCTTTTCTCTAAATTTCAGGCCAGAGATACTAAATTTTCTGGAAGAGAACAGAGATCGAGAATTTTCTCAGCTCTTGATCGATGTTAACAAACGGCCTCTCAGAAGAGCATCATGCTTAGAACAGAGACAGGAGCCACGAATTGGATATACAGGACTAGAGAATCTTGGAAATACCTGCTTCATGAATTCAGTTATTCAATTTTTGTCTAACACTCAAGAACTGAGAGACTACTTCACAAATGGTCATTTTAAAGATGATCTCAACGAAACCAACTGTTTAGGCTCAGGAGGACACGTTGCTCTTTCCTTTGCTGTCCTTCTTCGTCATCTCTGGTCTGGTTCTCATGTTTATTATTCACCAGCAAAATTGAAATCATTATTAAGCGAAAAATTTTCACAATTCTCTGGCTTCGCTCAGCACGATGCTCAAGAGTATATGTCAGTTTTACTTGATGTCCTGCATGAGGATATCAATCGAATACGTGAAAAGCCCTATGTCAAGATAAATAGCAAAGATGGTGATGATGATCAGTCAGTACCTGATGAAGAACTCGCTGATGATTCTTGGCACAAGTTCCGCATAAGAAATAGCTCAATCATCGTCGATCTTTTTTATGGACAATTCAAGTCTCGAGTGGTTTGCTCGAAGTGTCCCAAAGTTTCAATAACATTCGATCCATTTTTATTACTGCCTGTGCCTATGCCAAAAAGTCAAATCATCCATACCATTTACTTTCACTCTATAAATCCATCCAAAAAGCCAATTCGTCTTCTTATCAAGTTACCACTTGAATCTAAAATAAGTAACCTTTTACAATCCATTTCCGGCAAGGTAAGCGTTGAAGTAGAGAACTTACGGATAATTCACGTCAACGAGGGGACAATTCTCTCCGTTCTGAAATCACACCATCAAATCCCAGTGGTTGAGGATAATGAGATGCTACTCGTGTAAGTCAAAAGATTATCACTGAATGTAGCAATTAGCAATTGCAATGTGCTTTCATTTACCTGACTCTCTTTATTATCACCATTTTCACCTCATATTTATCATTGTTTTCCCAGATTTGAATGTTTGAGCGCTAAAGAAGCCAAAGAACCTATTCGTGAATTTGCTGTTCTCCAACGTTTATCTACACCTAGATCACCGGCTAATTCACGATGTGCTGAATGTAATAAGCCTGCCGATGCAGATAGAAAGTTGAAGCGTTGCACGAAATGTTTTCGATCCAGCTATTGTGATAGGTAATTTTCTCAACCTATTGCCCATAATCACATCAATCACATCTTTTTTAACCTTTTCAGAGATTGTCAGAGAAATGATTGGCCAATACATAAGCAGGTCTGTGCCTATATACCAGAGCCTGTCGGATGTCCTTTCATTATCAGTGTTCCTCACTCTCAGTGTACTTACTCTAAGCTCATCGGCTTAGCCATCGATTATTCCCGACATTCAGTTGATATCAATTTCCCTCAGCGTCAAGATAGCCTTCCCTCTGATGCGTCTGATATTAAAGACAATGACAGTGGCATCTACAGTGATACTCTTGAGAGTTCTTCCTCTCCATCTTCAAACACTTCATCAACTTCAAGCTCCGTTCTTTCCTCCACTAAATTTATCCTCAGACATCATCCAAACCATATGGATAATTCAGTTACTGAAGACAACATCATTAAAGAACCCGAGAATGATGATGAGGACAAAGCCTTTCTGGGAGGGCTCACCTCCTATTATCTATCAATAGAATGGAAAAACACGCCAAATGATACAATGATAGTTGAAACTAAAGATTTAGACCATAATATCGACATCTTGGAGGCTCAGAAAATATCATCTAATCGTGATGAATTTACCTTGGAAGAATGCTTAAAGCTATTTATTGAACCCGAAGTTTTATCCGATATGGAAGCTTGGTATTGTCCATCATGCAAAAGTCATAGAGAAGCTTCAAAGCAATTGACTATCTGGAGATTACCTCCGATTCTGGTTATTCAGCTGAAGCGGTTCCTCTTCAAAAATCTCTATTTCAAGGAAAAAATAAATAAATTTGTGAAATTTCCATTAAAGGATCTCGATATGGCCCCTTACATGTGTCCAAATCATAAGAATGGAAATCAAGCACCTATTTATGATCTTTATGCCGTTATCAATCATTATGGAGGGCTTTTAGGAGGACACTATACAACATTTGCTCGAACCAGGTACAATAACGAAGATTTAGGTAAGTAAAATTGAAGTGGAAACTTGTGAAAAGATCATCATGGATCTGCCCTCTCATTTCTCATTGATAATTCTCAAAATGATAGAATTGGACAATCTATCTGATTACCACTTACCGTTTTCTGGTGAAAACAAACGAAATGAAATATTGAATTCAGATCTTGTTTGTAAGATGTATCTTTTTTATTGATTTCTTGCCCCTCTCTTACCAGGTTGGCGTGTATTCGATGATAATCGTGTTGAAGATATCGATGAGGCAGATGTAGTAACCAATCATGCTTACCTGCTATTTTACAGGCTCAAAGATGATGTCTAGAATTTTCTTTCGAGCAAAATAAAATTCCTCACTGGTGTGTCCAGAGGGACTCGATTAAAGAAATTTCAATTCATTGTAATAGTTTCAAACTTGTGGAGATAGTTTTCTCTCCTTTCCTATTGTTGTTTGAAATATATTCAATCATCTCGAAATTGAACATAATTAGGCGATGAAATGGAGTCAGAGAGAGAGAGAGAGAGAGAGAGAGAGAGAGAGAATTGTAAAATTTGTCGCTTTCCACTCGCTTGCTGGAGGTGAGCGGAAGTAGACTCTCTGGAAGGAGGTGAAAAAATCTTATCTTCAGAAAAATGGATTTCGGATCATTCCAAACGGATAAGGAGTGAGGAAAGGAATTGAAAAAAGAGAGGTGTAAAGCTGACGGAGACTTGTGAGGAGTGAGGCCACTAGATAGCGTCGGAATGGTGGAACATTCTCTCTCTCTCTCTCTCTCTCTCTCTCTCTGTCTCTCTCTCGCTCTTACTCCATCACAACTGCTCGTCTCACCTCTCTCTCTCATGATCATAATATGATGAGACTCTCAAGTAAATAAGTCAAGACTAGGACTAAACTACGGGACATAAACTTTGGCGATTGTTCTTCTTTTCATTTGATAGCTAGTGTTCTTGTGTGGACTTTTTGTGCCTACTTCTAGTCACTTTCATTTTTTCAAAACTTTCATGGATTTATCAGTAGGTGAAAGCTACAATTGCAATGGATTCAGTGGACCCGGTGAGTGAATGTTCTCAGAAACTTAGTTATTTTTGCTCTTCTTCATCTTCTTATTCCATCACAAATCACTTGTGCTACGATGAAAAATTTCACCAACAAGTTTCATATTCTTCAATTCATCAGATCGGTAGAACCGTTCTTCATTTCGCTGCTGCCATAGGAAATCTTCAAATAATCAAACTTTTAATCGAGAATGGAGTGAGCATCAATTCCACAGATAAAGTAAGTCTTCCTCCAATAATTGAGCGTTCACTAAAAGTCCATTGGCTCATGCCTTGATGGTCCACCTTATCGAAGAATGTGGCCCATGTCCATCACATCACATCACATATCGACCACCGTCGTAGTCCAACTTTTTCATGCTCTAAAATCAGGACCGTTGCAACTTTATTCCCTCATTCTCTCTCTTCTCTCTTCTATTTTCTTGCTTTCCTGCTCGCACAATCACCGCAGTCCAAGTGGGCGAGTGAAGCGTGCAAGCAGGAGGCCGCGGAGAGCAAGTGGGGCCAACTACGAAGAGGATGTAAGCAAATGGTGGAGGTCGTTATTCATGCTCTCCGAAATCGTGCTCGCCATGAAAACATGACTTCTTGGCTCAACATTTTTTGATGACCTGCTCTGCTGAGCACCGTCGGTGACTCTTTCTTTCTCTCTCTCTCTCTCTCTCTCTCTCTCTCTCTCTCTCTCTCTCTCTCTCTTTCTTTCTTTCTCTCTTGCGAGCAACTCTCTTCTATTCTTGATCAAGACGACTCGTTAGCGGCGGTCAGTCGGCCGTTGAGCTTTCTGCCAGATGCCTGTGCAGTGGTTACTTGCCTCGATGCCACAGGCTTGAAGATCTGGTGGAAGAGAAAAAAGACTCGATGGAGGTGATGATGATGATCAGGTGACAGATACGGAGCATCTCTCAAGAGTACATCAAATATCCATCCAATCGAAGTGGCTATGCGACATTTAACTCATCGATCTTATATTCTTCTCTCTCTCTCTCTCTCTCTCTCTTTCTCTTTCTCTTCCATG
Source organism: Brevipalpus yothersi (assembly GCA_003956705.1). NCBI lineage: Eukaryota > Metazoa > Arthropoda > Arachnida > Trombidiformes > Tenuipalpidae > Brevipalpus > Brevipalpus yothersi. The sequence goes on along the minus strand of QZCP01000468.1, from coordinate 27,391 downwards.
GATTTCTTAGCACGGAAATACTGCGCTACATGAAGCTGCATGGAAAGGATACAGCCAGACTATTCAGCTTTTATGCAAATCAAAGGCAGATTTGCGGCTTCAAAATAAGGTGAGCTCTTCATTTACCTTCACTTCTCTTTCATCCTCTCTCACAATTCCGGTTTGGCCTCTCGTGTGGCTATTTTTGACAGCAGAAACAAAGTAATTACTACCAAATCGAAACAGCCGAAACATGCTCATTTCTTGCAACTCTTATAATCACACATCGGCTAGCAATCGCATTCTCCGCTTTATTGACCAAAATGTTTTGATTTGTGTGAGAGCATACATACACACAATCAAATAGTATAGAAAAATATTTGAAATAAGGGAGGCTCTGAGAAAAACTTTTGATCTAACTGATCTACCTGGAACAGCGTAGTTTGACTGCCCATGAACACCAATACGAGAGCTCAACAAATACACATCCCTGAGCTCGAGTATTCTGTAGTATGTGTTGTTGTTGCTTTAATGATTTGCTCATAAATACTGTGGATCAATATTTGCTCACATTTTTGAGTTCTCAGTTTTCTCTCTCTCTCTCTCTCTCTCTCTCTCTCTCTCTCTCTCTCTCTTCCTATAAGCTCCTGTGTCAACGTTTATGATAAAACGTTCCATCGCTTGCGGCATGAAGAATATTTTAAATATGCGGAAAATGACTCTATTCTGAATGATGAGTATAACTCTCCTTTGTTTGAAGATGAGAAAAACTTCAATTTTTAACCTTTAATTGTGAATATTCGTGAGATATAGCCCAACAAGACAATCTCTCCCTTATTTGAATATGAATCATGATTGGTCGATCCCTTTTGTTCTTCTGCAAGCTGTATTCATGGATGATTTCAAATCATCTTGTATTCTTCTCTCGAAATACATGTCATAGATGTTGATTATGATATGAATATAACTTGTTTTCTGATGGCCTTCCCGGTTTTGTGATGGTTAAAGAGAGCACTTGTTAGGGATGATCCTTTTTCGCATCTTAAGAATACAACTGTATAACAACTCATCGTTGAATTTCTCATTGCATTGTATTCTTCTGCTGTTGATCTCTCTCTCTCTCTCTCTCTCTCTCTCTCTCTCTCTCTCTCTTTACTGACCACCTCAACCCATCCATTTCTTTATCACTCTTACTCACTGATCGCTTCCGGAATAGAGTTATGAGATGAAACTTCATTTTATTGGAGTACATTGGCCACCATCACTAGTTTTGATATGATGTCTATTTTCAACTCACTTTCTGAAAATGAGATGAGAGAAGCACTCAATCACTGCCAAAGCTGGAGCGAGAAACTTTTCGATCCAATCTTGTACAACATACAGATAGTGGATGTGAAATGATTTCATCAAGTGATCTGATTTTGACTTGTTTGAGAAGCTATCCACTTTCTTGTGTTATTATCGTTCTAGCCTCTGTCTGGATTGAGAAAACTGATCAATTTACTCAACGTCAAAAGTGGGTGATAGTTCAATAAGATGAACTATGTAGAGCTGAAGATAATCATCAAAATTTCAGCATCCATCTGTTCATTTTCTTTCTCCACTTCTTCTCCTGCAACTTGGGCGATGAGTTGGGTGCAATGATCGGAATGATACTAGGAATTTGCTATTGAGATGTCAGTCCATTTTTTATCAGATTGATTCTATCGTATAAACTTTTACAAACAAGCTCCAGAAACTAGAACGATTCTAGCTGATCAGTTAGCCTGTGAATTTTAAACTAACATTTCTCTAATCAACTGTGATCAGGAATACTTATGCAAATGGTTATCACCTAGTTTCCGAAGATTATCACAAATTTCGAAGCTTGCTTTCTCCATCATGAATCGATGAATTACTCTCTAAGCTCTTGACTGATTTGGTCTGAGTCTTTTCGTTTCTCTTCAACTTATTTCTTCTCTCTGTTCATCTTACGCTTCAAAATGAACTCCTGATTCTGAGCGTGGAAATTTTTCCAGCTAAACACTTCACATACCCCAAAACCTGAGGTTCATGGCATGATGTTGCTTGCTATTATACGAGTGTTCAAAGAAGCAGATCTTCATGGGAAGAAGAAGAGGTTCATGATTATTAGTTTAGGATTAAGTCAGTCATAGAGTAAGGTGGAAGTAATTCACTAGTCAACTCACACTAGTCCTGTACCTGTAGAGATGATTTGGTCTCCGTTGTCAGAAGAATGTGAGTGGAGAAAAAGAGCGAGAAAGTTCTCAAGAAGAGCGCGATAATTCTTGCTTATGACTCAAGATGAGAGAATAATCAAGAACTCTTGAAACGTGTCCCTTTTTCTCCACGCACCCACTCTGTCTTCGAGTATATCCCATCAAAATTCTTTTTCTTTTTCCTCTTCTTCGCCATTTTCATCTTGTATCGAGGTCTACCTACTCTATCTCTCACAATTTTTTCTGCCCTCTCTCTCTCTCATAACTTTTGCTTGCATGATTGACACATCAGATCGTTGAGATGGAATGGAATAACTTTTGAGAGAATCTTTGGCCAATATGGTTCTTCCAACCTTTCTCTCAGGGTCTATCATCCTCCGGTGGCCAAGCGAGGCAGGATGAATCCTCATCTTCTCACGCTTTACCCAGCCCATGCCTGCTGAGCAATCCATGCGATCTTATTCATCAAGAAAGTAAGAAAGAAAGAAAGAGAAAGAAAAAGAGAGAGAGAGGACTGAGCCTCCGACCTCGAGGTGAGCGTATATCCTCTGAAAAAGGCCGAAAATTAGGGAAAAAATTTGCTGGACCGTTGAGTAAAATTGAGAAAATAAGTCATAAAATGGTCATTCAAATGCTGAAAGCTATCTCAAGGTATTATTGTTTCGAACCTCTCTTTACCGGAAAATTTTCATTTCTCAGTTGCTTCTTAGCTGAAAATTGTTGTCAATGCTATAAACAAACCAACCAAGCCTGTCAAAAACCTAATGATTTGTTTTATATTGAAAGAAGACGGATTAAAATTGCACAATCATGGCTCACTTACGATCACTTCTGTTTATCCCAGGCTATAAGAGAGAGAGAGAGAGAGCGATTTTCGATGAAAACTGATAAGTTCCAATCGCTAGTTTTTTAACTCCTTACATTTGAAGTCCCATTTGTTGTCTGTTCCTCATTTTTTCAGACTCTAAATTGAAATAAAGGTCTGATGTGTTAGGCAATGAGTTCATTTGAACTATTACTCTCTAAAGATGGATATCTCAAATTCTTCCATCAAGAAAAAGAAGGATAAGGAATTCAATTGTTCCCAATTTAAAGCTAAAAAGTGAATTCTATTCACCAATCACATTTCATCCGAGATGAGGATGAATTTAATCATGATTTTTGTGCAATCAATAATATTCTTCGCTGAATTAATTCTTAATGACACAATTTTTAAGACGGGTTTGGAGATTCTTGAAAGTTGAAAACGTGGATTCAAATCAAAGCCGTGCAAGAATCAAAGTGTTGATCGTGATTGGCAACTCCTTTCGTCATACAATAGTTTGTATGATTGGTAATTCTCATCTTTTCTCAATCGGTAGAATTGGATGAGAAGATGATGCATCGCATCATCCATCAACTGGATGATGGATATAGGCAGATGATCAGGAAATGGGTATTCTAATTGTAATGGCTCAATCTTAATTATTCTTAACCAAGAGTCCCCTCAGAAATTCAGATATTTTACTGAATAATGGAGCCATGATTCAATTAGCTCATTAAATATCTCGAACAGATCAATCCTGTTTTCTAATCTTCTTACCAAAATTTTGCTCCAACCACGATATAAAATTGCTCTTTATTTTGGCATAAAATCGTTCCCATGGGCTTGTGACGAAAATATGGAATACGAATCCACCAAAAAGCATTGAGAGAAAAACTAAAAACCCTTTATAAATCTAGAAAGTGAGAATTAGCCTTCAGAAGTGATGTTTAGGTAACTAATTTTGTTATGACCAACTTACCGCTTCTCCTGACCACCATTCCATAGGTTTACGTTGAGTTGCATAGTACCAAAAGAGGACCACTTGATGGCAAAAGTAACCACTTCTTCCTAGTTTCAGGCCAATATCTCTCCAATCTGCTGGTTCCATAGTGTTTTGTTGATCAATCTCGAGCTCTTGGAACTGATTCTTCACTCCATTATTCTCCTTGATTACCGCTACTTTTCTCTCCACGCTAGCTCTAACTTCATCCGTATGTCTCAGAACTATACAGCTCAAAGAGAGCATGAATAACGGACTGACTACTGCATTGAAAAGAGTTGAATTCCATCCTTTGGGATACAACCTCCAGTAATTAAATAACAAAGATGAGTAGCCGCAAATTATCAGCATCGCGATTATTGCGTACCAGGTAGTCAAAAACTTTTCAAGTAAAAATTATATTAATTTATCAAGATTAACTTCAATTATCATCACTTGAGATACTAACTTGAGGAAACTTTCGATCTAAGCGAACAAGAATGATCATGAAAAGGGCGACTGACCACAGATATGACCACAAACGGGGCAAAGGTTTTGCATAGAATGCATGAAAATAGTGGAATGTGTCCCTGCGAGAAGAAATCAGTTTGGTATCAAGTAATCGTAAAGGTTAAATTGTGCTTCTTACTGTAATTTAAAAGGAGTTGCGAAAGTTATTGCCATGATGTTTTCTTGCTGGAAAATGCTTAGCTTGTAGATTAGCCCGACGAAGACTACTATTGATGTACAAACAGTTGCTAATCGAGGCTTTTTCAGAAACAAACTCAGAAAAGGAAGTACGATGATGAACATCTGGAGCTCTGAAGCCATTGACCAGAAATGAGGAAGGCACTGATGTGGAAGAAAAGAAAACTTATATTCATTGCGAAAATATCTCATCAAGAGTCTCTAATTACCATATCTTTGAGAGGGAGAAGATTGTTCAAGTGCAAAATATTGTACCAAAATGTTCTTGAACAGGTGTCATATCCTATATTGGATGCCTCTTGATATGCAGGACCTGAGCCGATGAGTGGTAAAGCCATTTCAATAGCCATAGCAGCGAATATCATAGGTTGATACCTAGAATAGGAAGCAAGATAATCAAGCCCAAATTCCATACCTTGTAGAAATGTGTGTTTAATTTTTACCTTATAAACCTCTCAAAAGTTAGGCCAATGAATAGAGGAAATGAGAATTTTCCTTTCGACTTGGTCAACACTTGAAGTGTTGCTGAAAGGCCTCTGAGGAAAAGTTTCCAATAAAAATAGATGAAGCTTTGTTTTTTTCTCTCGCTTTTTCTTACCCGAGGAATAAAAGAATGTCCAAAAACCATAAATTTGATATTGGCTGCGTCCAGAATTCCTGATGGAATTCTTTTGCATACTTGAAATTGGCTAGTTGAGAGAAAAGCAAAGAGAAGGGAGAAAGGAAAGTTTCTCATGTGTTGAGTTGCTTAAACTCACCTAATAGATAGAAGCCACTCATGACACATGGCCAGAGGGGAATATGTGCCGTAAAAACGGTCAAGTATGCAAAGAAACGAAGATGATCCAAAATTTTCAGCCTTGCTGCCTCCACTGGGCTAATTAGATGCTGATAACTCTTTCTTGGTGAAAAAAAGTGATGCCATTGCTGAATGTTGGAATGTAATTCCGATTGGAAAAGGAAATTCGACAAGTCAAGGAAACCAGCCAGACAAACGTTGAGTATCAAAAAAGTCAATGTCAAACTAGAGCAAAAAAATTTTTAATCAATACTAAAGCTAGCTGGTTTCCAGGTGCTCTTCTGACCATGAGATTTTTTGTCCAAACGAGGCTGTGTAGAATTTTTCTAGTAGACTTTTTCTCTCCTCACATAGACTTGGAGTATTTTGTGTCCAAAAGTATCTTTGAGCAGCTGAAAAGAAATAGTAGAATGGCATTAGAATTGCCAGAGAAAAGTGGAAATTATGAAAATAACACTCCGAATAGGAGTTCAATTTCGCCTCATTAGAAGCGAAATGATCCTCAAGAGATCCAATTCCTGAGCAAAAGTTGTCTTTTTGCTGATTCAATTATTTTTTCGGGTTCAAGCTTGTATTGTATTACCTATTACAGAAGTAATACTAACAAGTCAGAGTATGGACAGAGGTGTGTCTATCTATATGCACTTACTTGACCCTGCTATAGTATCAATATCCATATGAGAGCATGAATTTTCCAAGCAAAGACCAATTCTGAGAGACTGCCCGAACAGCCCAGTCATTTCAATCCCCAGAAAGTTTTCGATTGGTTCTCGCTCAAGTCCCAAAGTTTTCAGTCGCTTGAAGTCAGGGATGAGAGATACAAGACAATACTTTGTCCTTCTTTCGGCTCCTTCGTTTTGCCTGGTATTCAAGCAGCCGTCATAGTCGCCGAAATCAGCATAGGTTATGTTGCTAAAATCAGGTGGAAAATAACCTGATCTCTTAAGAACTAGTCGAATAGGAAGAAAGAAAAAGAAAACAAGAAACATCATCATTCAGGCAGGCAGACTGTTGTGCCGACCAGTGATTCTGTTCTAAGACAAACGAGATCAGGGCAGAGTCTCAGATCCTGCCAAGTGGACCAGTGATTGAGGCACAAAAAAAACGATTCTCTTCACAGGAAGTTAGCCCAGAGATTTCTACTTAATTACTTACATTCGTTGATAAATTTTCGTTCATTGCCTCTTTCTCCTCGGGAAACGAAATTCAGAGCATTCAAACATTCCGATGAAACCAAAGACTTTCTGTCTTGGCTTAGTAATTTGGCTGAATTCAAAAAATTCACAGCGAATCCACTTGAGGAGAAGTTTTTGAAAGCTAGCTGGAAATCTTTCATAGCATTCCCGGCAGATTGTGGAGCTTTACAGATTATCAGTATAATTTTGAGGACGAAAAAGAGCTGAATTTTGGGGTTCACTTTCATCATTAACATTTGAAGAGAGATCACAATTTAGTCAGTTGGAAGACATTCTCAAAACACTTGTTAGCGAATAAATTTTCAGTTCTATTGTAAAACGGATTCTTGAATGAGAGAAATAGTGAGCATTCTTCTTTTCAGTTTGGTGCATTTCATAATCAATAATTCATTCCAGCTGATCGATTCACTAGATGATGCTCACTTATCTGTTGACATTCCCATCTTTAATGATGTCTAATAAACTACTTTCGTTGTTGTTCTGGATGATTGTGAGCCATCACGTTTTTGTGTAAGGGTTATGAAACGGAAAATTCTCCGAAGCTCATTAAACTTGATCATAATCTCATTGGAACGCTTACAGCCTCCAATTAAGCTTCAAATTTTTGAATTAAGATGTGAGATAGAGCAGCTCGGCATATTTGTATTGTTGTATCTCAATGAGTGAAAATACTATGAGCATTTGACTCTGCCAACCGTTTTTCTCACCCTTACTTTTGTGATGCGGTTGATTGGCTTCGTTCTGTTTGAGTTATTTATCATGAAAATAAGCATTGCATGAAGTGATGATATTTTCTTGAAAAAAACAATAAAATGTTCTCACTGTCGAGGCTAAAATGACAATCAACAAAAGCATCGTGAATTGGTGAGTCAATTTCAAACTTGCAAATTGCTAATAGGACTATCGGTTTGATGTATACTATTCATTTTGTTTTTTATGAGCACAAAAATTGTTTTATTTGAAACATTTGAGTTTCATTCATAAATTTCCTCAATCTTCAAGAAGAGGTTGACTCGTCTTTATCTCTCTCTCTCTCTCCCTTAAATTTTTTGAGTTCCGTGTCTAAGCACCTTGAAACTTTTTTCTTGATGAAAAACTCCTTGATCACGAAAAAAAAGAAAAGCTTTTAATGCCCTTTGACATGAGTGGTTTCACCGTTAAGGATCCTCTTTCTATTAGTAGCTTTCCAAATTCTTTCTGGGTGATGAGATAAGCTGGGCTTAAGCGTCATTATCTCATAACCATCATGTTCGTTATCAATCTTGAGAGAAAAAAAATCTTTCTCAGTCAATCTTGTGTGGTTTATTAATCTGAAATGCAAAAAAAATTGTAATACTCATTAACTGAGGTGCGCTCAGCGAATTTCAAATCAAGTTCAATTAAACTTCTAGCATTTTTAAGCTTTATGATGAGAACCATAACATGTATGATGTTGATTTCAATCCTCCTTCAGCGTTTTTGGTCTCCCAAAAATATAAGAGAGAGAGAGAGAGAGAGAGAGAGAGAGAGAGAGAGAGAGAGAGAGA
>QZCP01000468.1:0-19007 GCA_003956705.1 Brevipalpus yothersi | reverse complement strand
GAGAGAGAGAGAGAGAGAGAGAGAGAGAGAGAGAGAGAGAGAGAGAGAGGCACTCAAAAATGAGGAGAACTTTTTTCTCCCATTTTCATCTAGAAGAATTTCAACATTTTCCTCTTTCTAATATTCCGAATCCCTCTCTTTATTTTTAGAGTGGCAATACACCTCTTCATTTGGCATGTCAACGAGGTCATAATCAAAGTTGTCGCACATTGCTAATTTATGGACGCCAAAAACATCAGATTCATCGCTTGAAGAACAACGTAAGTTCAACACTGAATTCATATCTAACTGTCCAAGTTCTTTGTTCTGTTTGCTTTAATATGTTAATTGCAGCTGAATGGTTAGAGGAAATTATTTGTTACCTTTTGATTGATCAGTTATCCTTTAGATGAACTTTTTGTCTCTAAAAAATGAGATTTTGATGGATGGTTCACTATTCATGATTTTCCACTGCGAATCCGACATTGATGTAACACCACATAACACCATGTGGTAGCAATAAATTAATGTTGAAAATTGTGAGTTTATGATATTGAATGAGCGAAAAATCATGATAGCTGACAATTTCTAAAATTCATTGAGAATAGCTTACTGATAACCCTTTCAGGAGTCCGATCTGAGAATGTGAATTCTTTCATCTCGTGAGACTTCGACCCAAAAATCTTGATGGAATACCCATCCAATTACTGTAGTACTGTGTATGTATAGTCATAGAAGTCATTCCAAAAATGTTTCCTGACCACCAATATGAAAATTGAATCTATATCGATTGCATTATGATATTCTTGATCTGAGAATGTTTCAAAAAGATGTTGATGGTTCATTAAATGGGCAATATGTATCAAAATCTTGTTTCAGGGAGTAATTTTTAAGCAACAATCAATCAAATCACCACTCCGGTTAAGCCGTACTATGATGCTTTTCTGTTTTATTAAACTTGCGTTTTGCGAAACGCTCAAAAGGAGTGTTGTTTGAAGTGATCAATCGAATATGATTTGAATCCAGGCTTGTGGCTATCATTGGATAAAACTTTGGTACTTCTTAGGTTTTCAGGAAAATTTTTATAGCCCAGCTATTTCAAAATCATCAATATGATTGAAATGTTGAATTTCAAATAGATCAAAAACATTCGCTCCAACAAGTCAGATAATAGTGATTCTTCCAATTAATACAATCTTATTTTCTATAAGAACTTTGATTAGCATAACTGACCATTTTATTTGATAATGATCTAGTTTTAATTCTAGCATAAAAGTTCTATGAATTTTAGCATAATTATACTGATGATTTTCTCACATGTAAAAACACATAGGATGACTCGTTGATTCGCTTATCCAACGACTAAACAAAATTAGTGAATGAAGCTTAATTTTCATAGCATCTCAAATCTCAGCATGCTAGCTACAAAAAAGCAGAAAAGAAACGACTTGTAATCCTGAAAATTCATTCACAAACTGAATCTACCTGCTCTATTGTAAAGTCCGATAGTCGTTTGATACCTTCTAGATAGGCGAAACTAAAATTCAGACTACAGCAGCACTTTAACACAACCTCAGATCAGATTGCTCTTTCTATACAACTATAACTAGCCACTCATGGACCTAAATTTGGTTGAATAATTTCGAAAAATGAACTCAAGTGGCTCAGCTTTTTTTTGATCAGATCATCATAGCATCATCCAAATGCAAATAAATTAGGGTGGATTAAACATACACTTAAAGGAGTGATTGTCTGATTTCAATCAACAGATTTACCTCAAAACATTGATTTTAGTTCAATGATTAGATCAATAGTGAACTTACTCATCTAACCAAAACTTAAAAGCTCTCAGTTCTGATAATTTGCAGCATCCGAAGCAGAATATTTGGACTTATCCATCATCTGAACTTTTCTGACAATTGTTGATTATATTTTTTGTTTTTCTTTGTTCTTCACCCTACTTGCCAATGCCCTTCCCTCAATGACAACCTATCTTGCTCAAATCGTGGTAACACATTTCCGTGTCCTGGAAACAACCTGCACAGTTTGGTGATACATCTTTACATACAGCAGCAAGATATGGACATGCAGGAGCCCTCAGAATTCTGATAAGCGCATTCTGTAGTGTCAATGAAATTAATGAGGTGAGTCAAACCTGTCAAGAGGATCTGTTTCCTTTAATTACTCTATCCACGGATAGTGGAATAGTTAAATTGATTCGTTGAGCTGTATTCTGTTTTAAATGTACCGAGTGAATATTGCTTTGATTCAAATGACTGTATCAGAAAATAGCTCATCTAGAATGTACTCACTAGAATATATTTAAGAAGAGGAAGATTTCCATTTAGTCCTATGAGTCGAATTTTGTTAATTTTTTGGCTTAGAAAGAATGAATATCCAAAATTCTAGAAGTGACCGATTAACTAAACATGGTATGAGCCAAAAAATGTGATGATTGTTTGTATCTTGATGATGAAGAGCCTTGGACTGTTATAGACAGTCAGAAAGCGAAATAAATCAACCCTAACTTAAACTCAAACTTTCGTGAGATAGTTTGTCAACCACATGCATTATACATGTACATGTACGTGTTGTTCTCAGGGAAAAAATGTGCTTTTTGAAGAATGAGAAAAGTGGATGGTCATTCAGAAGAGGTTGATGACGACCAGGGCCAGCGAAGACAGGTAAAATAATTTTCGGAGATGCATCTAAATGATGAGGAGGGTGGGATCGCTATCTTGCAACGATCCAGCCTACAACATCAAAGTGATGATAATCGTGGTAGAGCAAGGCAGGGCAAGTAGAGAGAGAGAGAGAGAGAGAGAGAGAGAGAGAGAGAGAGAGAGAGAGAGAGAGAATGGACTTGATTCCTGCTGTCAGCATTTCTTTCCGGGCGTATTTTTATTTCTAACAGCTTGATTGCTCTGGAATGAGAGAAAGAAAAGATTCTCAATCACTCTTTCCTCAAGAAATGACCAACCAAAGTGAACTTGCTGCTATACTCGTGAAAGCTAGATGATAGAAGGAGGGAGAGAGGCTCTGTTGGCCTGGATGAGAAAATAAGAGCAGGCTACAAAATGAACAAAAGAGCAAATCATAGTTACCAGGATCAATTTACAGCCAGCCAAATGTAGAAGATATATTTTAATTTTCTTTTTCTCTTTTTCCTTCTGATTATAATAAAAAATAGAATGGAGACACTGCCTTGCATATATCTGCTGCCATGGGCCGTCGAAAATTGACTAAAATACTTTTAGAGGCTGGATGTGACACTACAATCAAGAACAAGGTTTGTCATGATGCATTTGCCTATCCCGTAGCATTTGTGACCTCTTATTTACCTTTTATCAAACAGCAAGGTGAAACTGCCTCAGATATAGCCACACGGAAGGGTTTCAAGGAGGTTCAAGAAATGATCACTAAAGCTCCTGTGGTCAAAGACCTGCCGGTTGATCCCAACGCCAAACCTGGAGCCAGCAAAGCGAGCTCAAGTCAAGAGAGTAGTAAAAGTAGGAGAGCCAAACATAGAGTAAGTTGCGAATCCGTAATGGAAAGTTCAATACATATGTATTCGAAGATATTTGATTTTTTGATAGATCTTCAAAATTTGTCCCCCTTTTTGCCTTTGTACTCCACTCTATTCTCTTTTTTTACTTGTCATTGCGATTGATACTTCTGTGAGAGATACAGCTAAAATACTTGATCTATCAGTTCAATTACTGAATCTTCATCTTTCCCTCAGTTGAAAAAAGAATTACAAAAAAGTCGTCATAAATCATGCCATGATTCTCCCTATGGATGTCCACTTGCTCCTGATGTTAAAGAATTGTGTAAAACACCCACAAAGTCTCCACCTTCTGATCCTCTGAAGAAAGGAGAACAGTACTATATCGACTTAGCTGGCAATGTTCGAAAAGGTCCAGTTGGAAAATCAGTATGCTTTTGTTCACCTCTATTCGAAGAGTTTGAGAAAAAACTGACCAAGGACAAAAAAGAATTGAAAGAGCAAATCGATTGTTGTCATGATAATTTAGATAAGAAAATAGATAATCTTGAGGAGAAAACTAGCCATCAATTGGTCACCCTTAACGAAGCGATCAAGTCCAAAATAGCAAATGAGCGAAGTCAGTGTATCGAACGTTCTCAACGTTCTAATCTCAAGCAAAGAATTGATTTTGAACGGAGTCAGTCTCAGCAAGGTAAGTTTTTGGTTCTTTTTTCTTCCTCTCAATTTCTTCTCATGTCAATATACTTTATCTACTTTCCAGTTGAGCAACTCAAAAGTCAGATGAAGTTTTGGCTTGAGAGCAAACTGGGCTCTGCTATACTCAGAAGACAAGAACGTAACCTTCAATTTATAAGCAATCCAAGTAATTTAGATTCTAGCTCAAATGTCCCTGGAGAGCGGATGCAGCTGAGTTATTCTAATTACTCACATCTTGGAATGATTCCCGAGCCCATAACTCCCGATGGTAGGCATTTCATGGTATCAGAACACGAAAGTTCAGTCAAATCTGTTACTCAAAAGAAATATGAAAGATCGCAGAGCTGTTTGGGATCCAAAGATTGTTCGAATCATGTTCCTAATTTTTCTAAATCAAAATCTGAAACGCATTTAGCTCTCAGTCAAATACCTTTGGATGAGTATAAAAGAGATCCTTTTTTTATTGAGCCTGGTGAAGAAGATATTGTACGGGCTGAAGTTTACCACTACGATAATAATTCTGGCTCTGAAGACAGTATCACTGGAGATCAAAACGATTCAGAACGTACAAGCAAGAGCAAATATGGTGTGAATGAAATTTCTCAGAGATATCAAGCGAACGATGTTCCAAGAAATCCTGTAGATACAACACAAATAACTTGTATGCCAGCGGAGACAGATAACACAGAGAATCCGTCAGTATCTGGAAGTGTTAAAGACTTAATGAAGAGTTTACGATGCGATCCACTTGCCATTTCAGAATTTGACTACAGAAATTCGCCTTTCAGCGATTCCGGATTCCGATCAAAATATTCCCCCTCACCTCGAGAATGCCCTGTAGGGGAAAGTTCATTGTATTCAAATCATGTGAGAGATTCTTGTATTGTTCCTTCGGATCCTCCGATCGGCCTTCCTCCTCCTCCTCCAACTTATGAATCTTGTCGCCGATTCAGTATGCCTAGAGAGCTTCATACGCGTGCAATGGTCTTCAGTTCGGATGGTAACATAGTCATGGCCAAAGATATAGAGAAAATGAATGCGAATATCGAGAAGATATACGTTACTCAACAACAATTTCATCAATCAGAATGAAATCTGGTCAAATGAACAACTTGGAAAAGTTGGAGATCGGAGCAGTCGTGATTTTTGCTCGATAAACTTCGATAGATACTCTCTGAAAAATGTTTCAGAGAGGCTCATAAGCGCTGTTGCTGGATGCCTGATAGTTTTGAACTTTGTATCTGAGAAGAAAATCGATAGCCAAAGTTTCAAAAGGTAATAACTTACCCAGAATTACTGAGAGCCTGCTTGGTGAATCCTCCTGAGATAGTCGATTGGCTAGCTCTCATTCGAATATGATTGATTTATATGATTTTTTGTTATCAGTACAACATCCTCAGAAGCTGGTGGGAAGGAAATTCTCTTCATCAAGTCTGTGAAAGAATGTTGCTGGTGATGCAAACTCACATTGCTCTTTTATAATCGAATCGAAGAAATTACAGGCAACCAAGTATCAAGTCAGATTATTGGCTTTACATGTCAATGAAGTGTTATAAATACTGTTAAAAAAGATACCCTATGAAGGAAAATTTCTCCAGCATCCCGAACTTGTGATTTTCTCTGTCAGTAACAAGAGCGGCCTGATGAATGAGAAAAGCTCTAACCAAACTTTTTAGAGACTATTATCGCAGGCGTAAGCGGATGTAGGAGCAATTTTGACAGGTATGTCATATTTTTTGAGCTATTCACTCTCAAAATCATGCATTCATAGTTCATATCTTGATTTGAACCTCGTATTTTTTTGAAGGAAATACGACCTGAATTTTTCACCGCAATGTTCAAAGACAGGGCTGATAAGCAGAGAACATTACTTCACATGGCCCTCATCATCTGGACTTTTGACATAGTATATTTAATATTTTTGTGCTGTCATTCACTTGACTACATCTTCAAAATTCAGAAAATGTTTACAAATAACGTTGAATTTTACTGATTAGATCACCTATTTTCGATACCATTTCTCAATAACAATGCAATTTGGTGTCTGTTAAAATTTTTACTAGTTCTCAAATTTTTCATCAAAATCACACATCAAAGTATTGATTTATTACTTGGATAAGATTTTTTAAAGAAATAAGTGAATTCTGCAATAAATATTCTTCGAAACCGTGTTCGAAGTACACCTTATAAAAGGATAAATCGAGTTTGCGTTAGGAATTGAAAGAGCTCCAAACTTCTAGAATCTACAGTGAATAGTAACTTAATTCGTTGTTAGTTAAGTGTTTGTATGCACAGTATGATTGCCCATATCACAGCCATAGGCATTATTTCTTTAGTTATTACAGTGAACTTTTTGGCCTAGAATATTTGAAGAGATTCACTCGATGGCCAGCTTCATGCTCTCAAAGTAGTTTCGTTTTTATCATCGGTATTTAAATAGGTGAAATTTAAAATCAATTCACTGTCTCTATAAGCCATTTATATCAAAAAGACATAGAAATACGCTTCAAATGACAATTTTTGAAATTTCATGGAAAATTTTGGGAGTATAGACATGATGAATAGTGATGCAAAGGGTCGCTCTCTTAAATTTCCGCCCTCATCGTGGAGAAGAACATTAGCTAGCTGAACTTTCTTCCTCAATCACCTCCATGTGTAGATGACTCGTCGATTTTGCCTCTTGGCTTTGCTTGATGATAAGATCGAGCGATGATCCGATTTCTGTATACTCAACAGTGGTGATGATGGTTGCTGAGATGCTCATTATGTAGGAGAGAGAGTGTTGTTGTAACTAATCACAAAATAGGTGACTTGGCTTTTCTGATTGAACATTTGTTTTCCAAACTCACTTCCTTGAACTCTCTTTTACAACTGAGTAAGAATTTTTCTTGCACCCACTGATATCGCTAAAAATTTTCCCTTTTTAACATGTTCTTTAATTGGAAACCCTCTCAACGATTCCATCGTTTGTTATGAACCTATTCGAATCAGTTTTAAGACTCATTTTCTTAATTCTTTGTGCTCCCTTAATTCACAAGCGCATCAAAGGTGATAGTTTCTGTTCAAATCTCGAAGTATGTCAAATAGATATTGATTTATTCTCAATGCAAATGCGAGGTGACTCTCAATTGGATAGAAAATCATCTCAACACTGGCCAGTCACAGAAACTTGCAGGTAAATTTTTAGACTCGAAAAGAAGCTCTACAAGCTAATGGCCTTATTTTTGGGTGATTTAACCAGAGATCTACGCGATAGCCTCGACTGTCTTCTCGCTTTGAGCCCATTTTGTGACAGAAGAGATATATTGACAACTCATCCAACATGGAGACTTGTTGAGATATCAGAATCTTTCTTGAACGAAAAATGTGACCGAGAAAATGGTGAGTAGTTAGTTGAAATTTAGCGGAATTTTTGATAATTTTGATCCGTTCAATGATAGGTCTTTCGGATTCTTCTTGCTATCAAAGTCAACGATTGAAAAATTGTGAGAATCTCAATCCTTATCCCTGTTATTTCGATAACCTCAACTGCTGGTAGGTTCAATAGAAAACTACTTCCGGAATATTACGAAGCTCACACTCTTATTATTCAAACAGGAAATATTTGAAGTTCCGAAATTGTGTTCTCAGTACAATTCGAACAGAGTGTTCACCGCCCGAACAAAATCTCGTGAATCAGTATCTGATACAAAAATCTCGAAACATGACCTGGCTTTGCTTCAATTCCTCTGATGTCCCTACCCTCAATTTCGATTTTTCCAAGCCAAAGAGCAGTAATTATAGAGGATCAGCAATCCTTAGTAAGATTCTCATAAAAATTGTCTGAATCTGTCCAATAAATAGTTGACGCTCACAATTGATTTTTTTTCTCCAGCCAGTAAACTCAAAGTGGCATCTCCTAGCGATATTTCAGACCGATCTGATCAGGAACAACCTCTTCCAGACCATTCTCATGATATCAATCGTGATGATCATCAAGCCCCTTCCAGATCACTTCCGTCTCATTATGCACCCAATTCTGGGCTATTAGGACTTCCTATGGAGGAGGATTATAGCCCTGCGTTAGTAGGATCTGGTTATCAAGATAGACTTCATCCCCATCCACCACCCCCACCACCCCCGCTACCACCACCTCAAAGTCCGATGTCCCAGGGACATGGAATTCCACCACTAGATCGTCCATATCCTCCCATGTCTCCATCCCATGGAGGAAGACCTGGACCGGATCCGTTCAGAGGGGAAATATGTATCGAAAGAGCTAAATACTTAAGCAGACATTGTGAAGATGCTCTTTTGCAGAGTCAAAGATTGGCCAATCATCAGCGAACACCTTGGGAAGTCCAAAGGGCGATTTGTTGTGGATTGCTTTATTACAGGGATTGTTTGTTTCGGAGTCTTCAGCTCACCTGTACAAATCCTGATCCATATTTACTGAATTTAGCTATGCCTGTGAGTATAAACCAGCAACTTGCAAGCTGTCATGCCTCCTCGATTACAAGAGTGCAATGTGCAGCTCTATGGACTTATAATCAGTCATCCTCACTCGCTCTCATTCTTGGCCTCATTCTTTCAATGGTCTCTGGAAAATTTCTCTCGTAAAAATTTATACATCCTCAATTCATTCAAGTGTGGCTAAGAATCTTGGATTGAGTTATGAACCTATTCTCTAATGAGACTCAGGTTCTCTTTTTCACCTCTTTTATAGAATAAAGTTCCGACTAAATATCTATAGATACATTAAAACTAACATCTGATGATTTGGACAACATTTTCCTTCTAACATTATCGGAAAAAAATCAAGACGGCAATCAGAATTTTGATCGATCATTAATAATGACTGTGATACTTGGAGTGTTTGATGGAACCATCGTCTTCAAGTCGAAAAACTTGACAAAGAAATTCGAAAAAATGAATTTTAGAAATTCAGGGAATTCTCTAGAATCTAAAATGATCAGAGAATCTGGCCATTAAATCGGATAAATCGGATAAAATTGTAAGAATACAAGTATGTTGGACAAGTTGTTGAAAGTATCAAAGTATCGAAGTACGAAGTGTATAAAGCAGTGTAATAAAATTAACACTTTTGTACAGTGAGCAGATGGAGTTACTTGCTAATTAGTAGTGTTGACTAGAGTTGGTGTGTGTGTGTGTGTGAAGGAGAAGAGAAGCTGAAAAAAGGTAAACAAAACTGAGATCTGTGGTCATTTGGGATCCTTTCTTTTTTCTCGCATCACTCAATCAACTGTGCTTTAATTTATGATAAAAGTCAGCCAATTTTTGCCTGTGTTCTTCAACAAGATGACTGTCAAGCTCTCCGAATGGGTGAACTGGAGTCAGACATCGCCTGAGATACTCGAATCGATAGAGGGTAAGCTTCTATCTTACCTCAGATCACCGTATAAAGGATACTTTGTAGACATTGGCAGTGGCTGGGGCCTGGATAAAAACAAAATATGGACTCTTGAAATGGGTCCAGTAAATGATATTGAAATGGAAAATAGAGCCAATGTGCCAAGTGATCTCGGTCTCCCGTTGGTGATGATACATGGCTTCGGCGCTGGGGTTGGTATATGGATCCAAAATTTAGATGAACTGGCGCGCAACAATCGTAAAGTTTTTGCACTTGATGTCCCTGGTTTTGGACGCAGTTCAAGACCGTACTTTGAATACTCTGATGAAGTTGAATGGCAATTGACAGAGTGTATAGAGAGATGGCGAATTTCGATGGGCATCAATCACAAGTTCATTTTGTTGGGCCATTCTTTTGGTGCTTATCTTGCACTATCTTATGCTCTTCAGTATCCTGAGAAAGTTGCTAATTTGATTTTAGTAGATCCTTGGGGTATGCCTTGTCAACAACAGGCACAACAAAACAAGAGTACAACCTCATTCACTCCTATGTGGATACGAGGTCTTTCCTATTTTGTCAGTTTTTTCAAGCCATTCTTTGTTCTTCGAGCAGCTGGTCCATGGGGTCTTTCGTTGATAAAAAAATTTCGTCAAGATTTACGCAGAAAGTTTGAACCTATCCTGGGATCTGATGCTGATTTGATTTTAACTTATCTCTACCATTGCAACGTCCAATCTAATCCAAGTGGTGAAGCAGCTTTCAAAGCTCTATCTCTTCCTCGTGGATGGGCTAAATATCCAATGGTTTATCGAATTGGCGAGCTTCATGAGGATATTTCCTTGACTTTTATTTATGGTGCCAGATCTTGGATCGATAGGGAGCCTGCAATCCAAATAAAGTACATTTTAGGAGATTCAAGGGTCTCATTACACATTGTCAAAGGAGCTGGTCATCATGTATATGCTGACAAGGCCAAAGAATTCAATGAAATTGTTAACTCAGCATGTAATTTTGTCGATTTTTGGACCAGAAGACGGAGGAATTCTACTTAAAAGATCATCTTAATTTGACTCAAACAATCTAGATAGGGTAGAAAGGCATTTCAAGTCTTGAATTTATTTCTCAGGATTCTTATCTCAAGTGGTTGATTCTCGAACTTTCTTCGCCCCCTCCCCCATCTACTTCTTGCCAGAAGACAAAATAACCAAAATTTCAGTTTGAAATTGTAAGCATACTCTTCAGAAACTTTTTTAGCTATATATTTTTCGTCTTGACGAATTTGTTGTGCCTTTTATGCACTTTTCGTGCAATTTTTCTGTCCCAACTCCATCAAACCAATGGGAACCCAAGCTGACCTTTTTTCAGAGGAAGTCCCACCAACCCTAGTTGGCATGTAATAAATTGTTGTCTTTTTGTACAATATTTGTTATGTTTCAACATAAACAATTGAAATCATTCTTGCTTATGCAGTTCCATTCGAATCCCGCGAAGAGTTTTTCCAAACCGATAAGATTCTCTCTTGTACATTCCAGTGCCAAAATCGTGAACTTTCAAACTTCCATCAATTTTTTCAGAAAACCCAGTTCTTAATTTGGAACATTCTAGCCAAAATGTCGCCCCTTTTGAAATATATTCACACAACTGATTGCACTCGATATCGTCTTCATCATAATCGAGGAATGTATGCATGATGAGACATGAGTTCGATCTCATAGAAAGGCACCTTAAGAGATGAACAAACCGATAAACACATTCGAATGGAACCCCGATTTGTAGAAAGCAAGAAATATCGTCGAAAAATATGATTGTTTTTGTACTGTCTTTCAAATTATCACTTATTTGTTGCATAACTCTATCCATTAATTTTGAATGCGCCAAGCCAGCAAGAGCACAAAAGTCTGAAAGAATATCGATGACAACAAGGCGAATATTTCCACTTTCTTTCAAACTAATACCAAAATTTCTACTCATAATTTTACTATGATCCTGATAGCTTCGATTTAAAAGGACCAAGATGATTTTAACTGGACTGGATTTTCCAGAACTTCCATCAGGAGCACTTGCCGGTAATTTAGAAGAAGAGCTACACATTTTCCAACAAATTCGTAGTAAAGAATGAAAAATGGCTGAGGAAATGGAGAGATCTTCACAACTGATGACAATCTGCTGATTTTCTTGACCAATTTTCTCGAAATTAATCACTTTTCCGAGAGCTTCACTGGAGTGAAAAAGAAAAAGATTAAGAGTCCCTAAATTAGGCTTGCAAAATTCAGCATTTTGAAAACAATTGAAACAAGACTTACTTCTCTAAGCCAAGATGATGTTCCAATGCCATATCGATGTCAACAGAGCAAAATTCTACTCTTCAAATCATAGCAAATAAAAAAATGTTGATCAATTTTTTAAATCGAAACAGGTGATGAAAATTAGATAAAGATGAATCAAAACACTTGATAATGAGAAACGTTGAAAGCGAGTCAACACACTGTCCACGCCGTTGCTGTGAGTAAACAAAGATCCACGTGTTTTTGCTCTCTGTTTATGTATATATAATGTATATATAATGTTGAGTAGATGAACTTAACCGCCTCTTGTCCGATGTCGAACTTGAGTTGTCAATTGTGGAAATCAAATTCTAGAATCTCCATACCGTTACTGAAACAAATTTGGCCTCTGGTCTCATCTACTAAGCCCACCTCATCATCTTACCTATCTTGTTCTGCACCAGATCGACCGGCTCCAAGGTAAGTTGATTGTGCTACACTTCAACTTGATTAACTTGTGTGTATATTTCTTTTTAATTTTTTATTTTGCTCTTCCACTTTTTGTAGTATCAAGGTGACTTTCCTCAAAAGTAGTGGTGAAAGAATAGTGGGTTATGCACGCGAAAAGGAAAATTTTCTAGATGTTGTGGTCAACAATAATTTGGACATCGATGGCTTCGGTGTGTAGCCAGTTTTTATTGAACCTTTCCCATCATTTATTCATGTCTCCTTCTTCATCAACATAAGCATCATATATGTATGGATGATCTTGCTATTAATTCATCATTATTCTGTTTTATCAGGTGCATGTGAGGGAACGCTAGCTTGTTCAACTTGTCACTTGGTATTCACAAAGAAAGACTTCGATCGACTCCAAGGCAAACCAACGGACGAAGAATTAGATATGCTGGATCTTGCCTATGGTTTGACGGATACGTAAGTCATGGAATATTGGTATAACTTACAATACTTGTTAGAGTAGTTATCAATAATTTTATTCAATTCGCTTCCTTAGATCTCGTCTTGGATGTCAAGTTAGTATCTCAAAAGAGTTCGATGGCATCGAAGTTTTTGTTCCCGAAACAGTTAATGATGCTCGCACAAATTAACATTAACTTTTCCTAGTGGACATCTTTCAAATTTGATCAAACATTGCATCAGGATTACTGTTCATTTTTATGATCACAATCAATTCAAAGATTAAAAATTAATTCAAAACTTATTTTATTTCTAGCTTGTTGGAGAGGAGAATATTCTCTCATCTGTTTTTTCAATCAAGATAAGAGATTAGGATTCAAACCTTGAAATGGAAAATATATTGCCTGATAATAATAGTTTAAACTATTGCAATTCAATATAATCGATTGAAAACTTTTTTTGCTCGAATACAAGTCAAAAGAGTATTGCCTACGAGAAAGAGATTATTCAATAAATACTTTGAACGTCTCATTATTCAAGCTTGCCTCGACTTTTCTTTAAGAGTTTCTTTCATTGATATTCATGAGTTTCAAAAGACCTGAGAACTTAAATAGAGCTGTTTAAATTGTCCACATATTTGCACAAAAACTGATCAAGTTCTTAGTAACTATTATTTCTATTCCTATAAATACACACATGCACTTCTGATTTCTGAGAGGTGTTTCTACAAAAATTTTCACAGTGAAGAGAGCGGATATTTACTATCATCGTGAATATGAGCGGACAGAGTTTGTAGGAACACACTCACTTTCAAGAATTTTACAAACATTTTTTCGAAGAATTCTCTATTCACTCACCTCAGGTAAGCTTCTCATCTTCTGCCCACGGGCTCTAGCAATTCTTTCATTAGAGAGAAAAAGGAACGATTCGCATTGGGCCATCAGAGACTGTGATTTTGGCACCAGCTTGCAAATTGTTTTAGCGTCGTTTATTGGATAGATACCGCACACTGAAGGCGGAAAGGGTGGGAAAGTTTTGGTTCATGTGTGTAAGATAGCTCGCTAGGAATCAAGTTTACCAGTGAAACAGCTCAATCAGCGACACTCATACATTACAAGGGCGAATGGACATTACAGGTCGGTATTAGGTACATTCAGAAGTGGACATCTAGAGGCCTGTTGCTCGGAAGCAATACAAGAGAGAGAGAGAGAGAGAGAGAGAGAGAGAGAGAGAGAGAGAGAGAGAGAGAGAGAGAGAATTCTGTACAATTTAAGCTCCTATTGCCGTTGGCCATCCTACCTGCGTATGTGTTTGAGCGACCAAGTGATTCAAGGCAAAGTATAGCGAATGGCCCATGTTAACATGAGCCGGGAAATTAAGACCAAAAACTCTTCCCACTTTCTCTCTCTCTCTCTCTCTCTCTCTCTCTCTCTCTCTCTCTCTCTCTCTCTCTCTCTCTCTCCTGTTTACTTGCTTGAGTTAACAATCTTCTCACTTTTTGTGAATTCCTCTGAAAGAGAGCCTCTCGAAAATCACAAAGAAGAAGATTGTTGAGGTTGAAGAGAGAGTGAGAAAGAGAGCGAGAAGCGTTCTAATAATGATGTTGATGAAGGGCCACACAAAAGAGGTCGCGGACTGGGCGAGAATATGAACGGATTGACCAATTCACTCTCCACCGGCGAGCTTCACACCATTGAATCAAAATTAGATACGCTAGCGATACGTTTAAAGCTTTTCTCTCTCTCTCTCTCTCTCTCTCTCTCTCTCTCTCTCTCTCTCTCTCTCTCTCTCTCTCTCTTTTGACCACTTACTTTTGCTGGACGATTTTTCAGGTATCTGGCTCACTACCGACTCATCGCTATCTAATGGGCCTGCCTCTAATAGCACTGCTCGTGTTTTACAGCCGCCAATTTTGCCACTTCCAAGTTGTGGTCCGTGTTTGCCTCGATGCTACCTCCAAGACCATAGAGAATAGGCCAAAGAGAGAAAGAGAGAGAGAGAGAAGAACACAGAAGGACCACAATCGAAGCAAACTACGATAAATAATTTACAAATAAAAGCCAGCGTGACCTGTACTCTGCCGGCCGGCCGCTCGCTGCCCATGCCACCCCCGGCTGCTCTGATGTATGCAAGTTAATTAAAAGAAAGAGATGATTGCACTACCTGTTATGATTGATTAACATTCATGTTGCTCTAGGCGATAGCTTTAATGATGCACTTGAGAACCCGAACAAGGGCCACACAAAAAGCCTTTTGTGTCCAAAGATTTCGTGGCCAAAAATGGCATGGAATAGGTGCTCGACTCGATTCAACCGATGCTTTACAGCTTCAGTCAGTCGTGCTGAATCGATTTGTTGACAAGGTTCCGATGAAAATGACCTGTCCATGGACAACCATGAATGAGTTTCCAAGAGTGGTCATGTCCTCACTTACTTTGGCTTTCATTTCACCGGACAACGCTACATGAATTGAGTATGTAAGTCTTTTTCAAATTCTCTCTCTACAAGACCCCTCTTAAAGATTTAGAAGAGAGAGAGAGAGAGAGAGAGAGAGAGAGAGAGAGAGAGAGAGAGAGAGAGAGAGAGAGAGAGAGAGAGAGAGAGAGAGAGCGGTCCTTCAGCTGACCAGCAACGATAAATCTCTTTTCCAGCTCGCGGCATTATTTGGCTGAAGCAATCCTTGCCATGACATTCAAGAATGGGATTAGAGACTAACCAGCTTGTAAAAGCTTCGGCTTGTGCAAGATGAGTTGGAAAAGTATCACATCCGTCACCATGTACAGAGTACTCGATGGAATTGGCTAGCCATATACCATTGACGAAGTTACAATCACAAAGGATTCATTCTCGCGTGAGGACATGAATTAAATTGATGAGAATAGCTTCCGATAGGTTCTCATCTGAATCTCCTTACCCTGCTGATGGCCACCAGCACTCGAGATGACCAGTAATTGAGACTAGAGAAGAGCATCCTAACTGAATACAGGATCAAAACGGCTTCCATCAAACACACCTCTCAAGTGGATGGAGATAGCGATTCTGAGTATTGCGCCATACAATGAGACAATAAATAGAATAGGATAAAATAGAAATCATCCAGAGAGTCCGGGATGATTTCTATTGGCAAGTTCGTAGTTACCTGTAACTTGGGTTGATTGAGATGTTTGGCGGGCCGGAGGGTCTCTTAGTACTGGCCTTTTCTCGCCTTTTTTGCCTCTCTCTCTTTCTTTCTCTCTTCTTTTCTGCCCCTAGGAGAGCCCGCAACACGTTGCCAGCAGCTTTTCTCACCATTAGAATATTTTCATTTTCAACGGCAATCAATGTAAATCAATGTAATTGACAATCACGATACCTCGAGGCCTCTGGCCACTAATCGGAAACGATACATGAAACAATGAACATTTCCTCTACAAATTGGATTCAATGTTTCACAGACCGAGAGAAGAATGTCGGATGTAACAGTGTCAAAGGTTAATTTCTCATTGTCACTCCCCCCCCCCAATGGGTAGAAGATGAGGATGGTGAAAGAGAAAGAGAGAGAGAGAGAGAGAGAGAGAGATGGGTCGACGGACTCGAGGTCCGAGCAATATAAGCTGGCCTCTGAAGTCCGGCATGGCTGGAAGGGCCGCGAGCGTGTATCTCACAAATAGTGCTAATAAATATTATAGATGCACACACAAAGTGTGGACCACACACATTATAATAGAGGTGGGCAGAGTGGGAATCGGCGAAGAAAGAGACGTGCTAGGTTTTGTCTCAGCTCCGTTATTAGATGGAGGAGAGCTGGGGGAGGGACTGGCTCTCACCTTGCATGCTCCTCGTGGCAAGCGGCGTGTGATCTGAGGCCATGAGAAGAGAGATGAAGAGAGAGAGAGAGAGAGAGAGAGAGAGAGAGAGAGAGAGAGAGAGAGAGAGAGAGAGAGAGAGCATCTACAAATGAAAATGGAGAAGAAATCAAATTGCAATAATTCAAACCATTTTCATGCCTTGGTCGTCGATGCGATTACCCATGAACATTTTCACTCAGGCTTCACGCTTTGAGCCTAGTGAGGTTATTTCTCCATTTTTCTCATACTCTGCATGCTTATCAAGTTGAGAAAGAGAGAGAGAGAGAGAGAGAGAGAGAGAGAGAGAGAGAGAGAGAATCGTAATCGAATAACATTTTTTCATCTTTTTCCCTCAAATCGCCATCATCTCGCTTGGCCCAGTCGTGATGCTGGCATCGTTTTCCGTTCATTCATCTCCCTCCTTTCCTTTGTGGTGCGATATTGCACAGGTAAACAATAGGAATCACGCTCTCCTGGAAAGAGAGTGAGTAAAAGGAGAGAGCGAAACAAACCGAATAGAAAGAACTATGCAAATGAACTGGCCCACTTGATTAGCTCATCAGCACCACAATTCGCTAAACCTTACTCCTCTGACAGCTTCACCTGTGTACATGTCTTCATTCCTCTCTGATAAAAGCCTTCCTGACAATATTTTTTCAACACACATTCCTTTCTCTCTCTCTCTCTCTCTCTCTCTCTCTCTCTCTCTCTCTCTCTCTCTTTTTCTCTCTAACTCACCCTATTCAGGACCTCCCAACACATTTCTCGACTTCCAAATCCAAATAACTTGTCATCTACACCATTTTATCCATTTAGTTTACTGAAAGCTGACTTTCTCGTGTCTCATAGAAATCGGCACCTTTACATGTCCTATTTCCTCGAAAATATTCGAAAATTTCCCTCTTATATTCCCAAATAATGCCCACAAGAAGGCGTTGCTAACGTCCCGAGTGAGAAGAGAGAGAAAAAAGAGAGAGAGAGCCTCTTCGAGAATTCTCTGAGTTCAGGTGTATAAGAGAGAGAGAAGAGAGAGAAGAGAGAGAAAAGAGAGAGAGAGAGTTGAGGCCACTCAAAGTTACTTTTGAATTGCCACTCGACAGTCGATTGTGACGCTCTTGACATCTTCATTTGTTTCGCTTGTGTGTCCCATGTTTCATGTCTCATCGATTCTCTTGTTGAAAAAATTTTTCCTATTCGTTTATAAGTATTAATTAAGTATTAAAACTCAGCGAAATCTTTTGTTTTCCTAAATGAGGAGGCTCATGTGCTCATGTTTGGAATGCTTGCATCACGACTCTCCTTTCAGTGTGTAACATCGCCATTAGTGTCACCGAATAGGCCTGCTGCTCGGTGTGTTTCACTTTCACTTTTACTGTATATTCTATCGGTCACCATAACTATTGTGGCCACTACCTCTAGTGATCAATCTCGCTCATTTGTTTCACCATTCATTTTGTCTATATTATCGACTTCCCCCAAGAGTGCTCGTTCAGTGCGAGCTATCGAAATATGTGAACGAACTGATAGACTAACCAAAGATCAACTTAATATATGCCAAAATTATCCAGATATTATATCCGTTGTGGCTCATGGAGCTCGTAGTGGTATCACTGAGTGCCAGAATCAGTTTGCAAATGATCGCTGGAATTGTTCATTTGAAGGAGAGAGAAACAATCTTAGTAATGCTCTTCGAATAGGTAGCCGAGAAACGGCATTTTTTTATGCAATCGTCAGTTCGGGAGTTGTTCACACCTTGGCCCATGCTTGTGGTCAAGGAACCATGATGGATTGCACATGTGAGCGTGAAAAAATAGCCTCCAAGTATGGATGGAAGTGGGGTGGCTGTTCGGACAATGTTAAATATGCCATGAAAATTGCCAAACTATTCGTCGATTCACCGGAAAAAGCCATGCTTCGTAAAACTGGTGACATATCAGCAATCATGAATCTCCATAATAATAGAGCTGGAAGACTAGTAAGTAAATTCGAAATTAAATGAATTATTTTTACTCTCCTCTTGTAACATAATAGTTGACACTTTAGTGATTGAAGATTTAGGATAGACAGCCGGTAGACTGTTGCAGCTAAAATTGAACGTTGATCTTCGCTCAGATTATCTGAAATGTTTAAGTTTTCTCAACAGTCTGATAAAATGGAATTTGACACAAACAAACTGACAACATGGTCTCTCTATTGTTTTACGAGATAGCTTCTCCTAAAATTTTATGATCGCTGTCAAAATATGGGCTACTTTCATTACATCGAGGATTAAAATCGCGAGCTTTAGGCTATGTTAGCAAATCATGAGGACTCTTCTTATCTTGATGAGAGTGGCCTTTATTTTCGTAGACTGAAAACCATATCCTCTAAAGTAGCCCCAGTCAATTCCAAAATGAGTGTCATCAATGGCACACGAGTGTTAATATGGTCGATCTTTTCCTCTCTCTCTCTCTCTCTCTCTCTCTC
>QZCP01000467.1:17912-32635 GCA_003956705.1 Brevipalpus yothersi | reverse complement strand
CAAGTATAAACATTGAATGATAATAATATTGGTGGTAGAATGAACCTACACCTCATACCCTAATCGACTCTCTTTTTCTTCATGATACTATCACTGATGATAGATTTTACATTTTCTAGCCATATTTGAAACCCCGAAAAAAAAAAGATCTGACGCTTCGTCATCCAAATGATTTGTGCACTATTCAAACCACAAACGGAAACCAGTTTATCGGTCCTGGGTCCTGGTCCTGCCAGATTTACTTGTTTTTTTTATTCTCTATCTATTTCACTATACCTTCTTCCTCTCTCTTTCTATCTCCTCTCATCTTCATATTTGCCTCTACCTGAACCATGAATCTTCTTCTTTACATGTGATCATCATTTCCTTCCTTCATCTGTCTTTTTTTCTCTTGCTCACAATTCATCCGAAAATTTCACTCATCTCTCTCTCTCTTCTCTTTCGATCGTATTTCTTTTTCTCTTTATCTCTCTTGATGGCTGAATGGACAGGAAAATAGAGGTTCCTTGGAAGCCTTGAATAAATAAGGATCTCCTTCATTTCTAATCGAAACTCTTCTTCTTTTTTTCATTCTCTCTCTTTTTGCCATCATCATCAATTGCCACTCTCAGACCTGACTTGCTTGACTATCGTGCGTGTGGTAGCAAGACAAACCGGGAAAACCTAGAGTCTGCATTCCGTATTGCCGAACGAGATCTCGGTGTTACTCGACTATTGGATCCCGAAGATGTGGACACCAAGAATGTGGATGAAAAATCAATGATCACCTACATCTCATCATTGTATGAATTGTTTCCCAATCCACCAGAACGTAATCCACTCTTGGATGATGAAAAGTTACGCCGAATTGAGGAATATAAAGACTCAAGTGCACGCTTGTTGAGATGGATTAAAGAGAATACTACACGCCTCAACGAACGAGACTGGCCGAATACGGTACATGAGATGAAACAGCTACAACATGAACAGGAACGTTTCCGAACCGAAGAAATACCACCAAAATTGCATGAAAAGCAACGTTTATCTCATGCGTACAAAGAGGCCGTAAAATTAGCTCAAACTATGCCCAACGTTTACATTGACCATGAATTATCAAGCGATAATATTGAAATTTTGTGGAATCGTCTAATCACTGCCCACCAGGAGAGAGATAATGCCATAAGCTCAGAGATTCTTCGACTGGAAAAGATGCATCGATTGGCGGAAAAATTGTTGAGAGAAATCAAAAACTGTGATATTAGATTGGATGATATTGAGCGAAAAATTGCCGAAGAAGAAAAACGGGTACTTAAATTACATCCTCTTGAAACCAAATTCAATGTGGAACAAATTGAACATGAATTGAAAGCAGAAGAAGAACGTATCAAGATCATGTTCGAAGATGTTCAAACATTGCGTGATGGCCGCTATCATAAGGCTGCTGAACTACACAATCGTGTACAACAATTGTATCAACGTTGGTCCGATTTGCGTATAGATTTTCAAACTCGCGTGCTTCAACCTCTGGCTGCCAGACGAGAGGAGGCTTTGCGTCGACCACTCACCGAAGAGGAGTTGATCAAAACAAAGAATGAATTCAGATTCTTGTCTGAATGTATTGCATGGGTACAAGAGCGCCTTAAAAAGCTGAATGAGAAAGATTATGGTCATGATTTGGCTTCAGTGAAGAGCTTACTGGAAGAGCAAAAGGTGGAACATCGTACCATTAATGAATTCCAAGTTAATGTTGACAAGTGCACTTCTCGTAAAGATCAATTCAAGGGACAAGAGCAAGAAATATATATTCGTATGTTGAATCGTCTCTGCAAAGGCTATTCGGAACTATTGGTCCTCTCTAATAAGCGCCTTAGTGATTTAGATAGTCTTCTCGATTTCATGCAAGCCGCTACTGGTGAGCTTAAATGGCTCGCTGAGCGTGAAGAGATTGAAATCGCTCGTGATTGGAGTGCCAAAAATCTTAATCTTATGCAAGTTGAGTCACATCGCCAGAATTTGGTCCATGAAATGGAGAAGAGAGAATCTCAATTTAACTCCGTTATGGACCGTGGAGAAAGTCAAATTCGCCAAAGTCATCCAGCAAGCCGATTCATTCAAGAAGTGATGACATCAATGCAAAACCAGTGGTCATGGTTGCTTCAGCTCATCAACTGTTTTGATGTTCACTTCCAGCATGCCACTGAGTATCAACAATTTTATGAGGATGTCAACGAAGCGACTCAATGGATGACCAAGGTTGAAGATCGCCTCAACAATTCATACAGTCGTCAAAACTTTACCATTGAGGAAGGTGAGAGGCTACTTCGTGAAATGCAACAACTGAAAGAGGAAATAAGCCGATACTCACCGGTTGTGACTGACATTCATCTGAGAAGTAAGGAAATTGTGCCTATCAAACAGCGAAGAGCACCACTACCACGACCCATCAAAGCTCGAGCTGCATGTATGATCAAGCAGAAAAATGCTACCATAGTCAAGGATGAAACTGTAACACTTCATGATAATTCCAATCGATCCAAGTGGCAAGTTCGTACTTCCGGTGGTACCGAAGTCAATGCTCCAGGAGTTTGCTTTGTCATTCCTCCACCCGATCAGGAAGCTATCGATACTGCTGAAGAATTGAAACGTCGATATGAGGCCCTCATTGCATTGTGGACCAAGAAGCAGCATAAATTGAGGCAAAATATGATCTTTGCTACCCTCAAGATTGTTAAGGGATGGGATTTCCCAACCTATGCTGCCATGGATCCCAACCAGCGTAATTCGATCATCAAAGCTCTGGAGAATGACATCGACAAATTGGTACGAGAAGGTCCACCAGATGATCCTGGTTCACGTCGTCTGCAGGATGAGATGAAAGCCCTCAAAGATAAGTTTGCCGAATTCGATCGACGTATGAAAGAACTTGAGAATGAAGAGGCTCTCAAAGCTCAAACCAAGAAATTCCTTGAGACAGCCGATCCTTTGTATGATATTTTGGTCGAAAAAGAACGTATTCTCCAGCAAAGAGTTCACAATCCGATTCCAAGAGATCGTGAAGCTCTCAATAGCCTTGTTTCGGAACACAAAGAATTCGATATTAGTGTTCATGCCTTAGAATCGAAGGTTGAAAAGATGAAGCAAAGTTTCCACAATATCTCAAAGAAATCTACTTCAGTTCAAGCTCGCCATGATGAAATTGTTGATCTTTACACTCGCATCACAAGTCTCTCAGCTTTGTATGTCGAGCGGCTCAAGGCTGTTGAATCAGCTCTCGTTGACATGGAAGAGTGCAATGACGTTATTTCAAATGTTGAAGTTCGCCTCGCATCTCAAGATGATCTACCTGCAGATGAAGTTATGCTTCGTCGTATACACTCTGAGATGCAAGATTCTCAGCGTGATTCCCAAAGACAACAATCCACATTCGATCAGCTCACATCCGATGTGTCCAAGGTTCGACGCATTGTTGAAAAAACTCGACCAAAGCAAGGTGTCCATTCTGATGTCAATCGATTGGAAGATGATACCCGAGCTCTCACCAGGCGTTGGGACATTCTTAGCAATCAATTGCAAGAACGAATCAAGAGTCTCGAGATCACCCTTGAACTGTATCATGCCTACAGGTCTCGCATGGACAGTGAGCGAACATGGATGAGCCAAATAAATGCCCGAGTTAACACCTTGATGGCTAGTAACAAATTGGATGTTGCAACCAAAATATATGAGAGCCTTCTGGAGCATAAATCCTCAATTGATGACACCAATGTTGCCGGTGAGCGATTCATTCGTGAAGCCAGAGTGTATGATCTCAGTTTGAAGAATTATCGTGACTCTCTGGAAGAATCTCATCCAAGTCTTGATGCCATCATCGCTCGAAGATCTCGACGCATCGCTGGTGCTGATGTCGTTGAGCAAGAGCTTGACAATCTCAACAAAGAATACATGACACTTATCGATACAGTAACCAAATTCATGGAAACACAAGACTTCAAAGATTTCCATGATTGCTACAATATCTTACATCATTGGCTTGTGGCCAAGGACAAAATGTTTAGCGTTTTGGGACCAATAGCATGTGAGCCTCGTATTGTGGCCACTCAAGTGCAACAATGCAATGTTATTCGAGACGAATTCAGTTCACAAGAGCCAACTCTCCATCGTCTCGATAAGTGTGGCGATGCATGCAAAGATCGTTTGGAAAAATCTAGCCCCGAGTATCAACGAATTGATGATCAAGTGAAAGAAATTCATACCCATTGGAATCAATTACTTAGCCAATTGTCTGAAAGAGAACGCAATCTCTCTCTTGTCAGTGAAGTGAGCAATGAATATCATCAAAAAACTGCCAAATTGCAAGCTGCTCTCCAGCGAATCAGTGATGATCTTGACAATCTCGATGAAGGTGGAGACTCGGCCGAGATGCTTGACAAACTCAACAAGCTTGAAGATGATCTTGAATCACAAAGACCACTTCTGGCCGATTGTGAAGCTCTCTGTGATCGATTGTGTGAAATGATCACTGATACTGTATCGAAGAATGAAGTTCGATACAAGCTCAATGCATTGGAAAGAATGTACAATAATCTCAGTCGAAAGATCAGTCAACGAAAAGCTGAATTGGGTTCTTCCTTGAAAGAGGAGCGTGAATTCAATCTCAGCTGTGATGCCATACAAGATTGGCTTCGTGAGATGGAGAAGACTCTTGCCAAAGATTTCCGCATCTCAGCTCTTCGTGATGTACTCACACGCCAAGTCAATGCATTTGAGCAAGTGTATCGAGAAGTATTGGACAAAGAGCATGAAGTGCACATTCTTCTCAGTCGAGGAAATGAAATGGCTCTCAAGATTGGCCGCAAGAGTGATTCTCGAGGATTGAAGACCAAATTGGAAAATATCAAGAAACAATGGGACAAAATTAAGAAAGATGCCACTGATCGATCCACTCGTCTACAAAGATGTATGGAAAATTGTCGCAAATATCATGCTGCTCTAGATCAATTCCTTCCATGGTTAGATTTGTGTGAGGTGAAGATCTCCAATCTTCAAGAGCTCAGCTGCCAACGACAAGCACTTGAAAAACAGATCAAGGAATTGCAACAAATTAAGAGTGACATTCAACATCATGTTTCAGATTTTGACAATTTGAAAAATCTGTGTGACACTTTCCTCGCCTCAGTTGATATCGATAAGGAAGATGTCCGCGAAGAAATGAACAAGATCAAGAAACGATGGGATGAACTGAATAAGTTTGTTCTTGACCGTGCCCGCGCTCTCGATGCTCTCCTCCAACGTCTACTAGACTTCCAAGAGAACGCTCGTAGCCTAGGAAATGGTCTCAGTCGATTGGAAGATCGTTTCGCATCACACGATGATCGTGATGCTGCTCGTGATCCCAAGCTTTTGGATCGCATGAAGAATCTGCTTGCTGAGGTCAAAGGTTTGGACAAACTGTTGGATGCCACTAAGTCCAGTGGAAATGCTGTCATATCAGAGGCTGGCCGTAATGTTGACACCAAGCCTATTCGTGATGAGATTGCCGATTTGGAGGGACGCCATCGTTCTCTCACACAAAAATTGCAAGATCGATGCAATGCTCTTGATGCTGCCAGTGCTGTTATGGCCAAATTCCACAACAAACTCAATGGAATCCATAGCAATCTCAATAGTCTCGAGGAAAAATTCGAATCATTTGCTCCTATTGGCAGAGAAATGACTATCCTACAGCGACAAGCTAAGGAAATGCAAGATTTCGATGAAAGTCTCGCTCGCGAAAAGGCCAATCTAGATGAAGCCTCTCGCACTGCCAGTGAAATGATCTCTCAAGGTTACACATCTGATCCTAAAGGAATTCGTGAGCAACTTGACCAATTGATTCGTCAATCCAATAAATTGCAAGAACGCTCAAGAAAGCGAAGCTCTGATATTCAAACAATGATGGACAAATTGCAACAATTTTATGATGATTACAACAAAGTTGATCGTGAAATTAATGCCACCTCAAAGGATGAAGCTGCATTCAAGCCTATCGCTCGTGAGGTTGATATGATCCGAGAACAACAAAAAGAATTCAAATCTTTCATTCGTACCAAAGTTGAGCCACTCGGCCGTCGCGTTGAGGACATTATCCGTGTCGGCAATGGTATGATACAATCAGCTGCTTCGGGAGTTGATACCGGTAAATTGGAACAGGACGTTGACAAGTTGAATGAACGATGGAATGAGTTGAAAGAGAAATTACATGATCGTGAGAGACGTCTTGATGTTGCTCTCCTTCAAGCTGGGCGATTCCAAGAGGCTCTTGCTAATGTAGAGAAATGGTTGAAAGACACCGAAGAAATGGTGGCAAACCAGAAACCCCCTTCTGCTGACTACAAGGTCGTCAAGGCTCAAGTACAGGAGCAACGTTTCTTGAAGAAGCTTCTGCTAGACCGACAAAGCTCAATGACATCACTTGCCGCTATGGGACAGGAATTGATGAAAAACTTGGACGCTAAAGAACGAGCCCAAGTTGAGAGGCAACTCGAAAATCTAATGAGTAGATTCGAAAAACTCATGCGAAATGCAAACGAACGAATGAATGTATTGGAATCAATCCTTCCAGTGGCCAAGGAATTTGTAGAGAGAATTTCTCCACTCCAAGAATGGTTAGATGTTAGTGAACGACGATTACTCTCAATGATGACCGTTCCTACTGATGACAGTCGAATTAAACAACGAATTGCTGAGCATCGTGCCTTACATCAGGATATAATTGCTCACAAGCGTGATTTCGAAGAGCTCACTGAAGTAGCCCAACACCTTATGAGTATGGTTGGTGACGATGAAGCTCAAATGGTTGTTGACAAACTCAAGGAAATCACTGATCGATATGCTAAACTCGTGGAAGACAGTGAGAATCTTGCCCATCTTCTGGCTGATTATAATGAAAGTTTGGTCAGCTTTGTTCTCAACTTTGAAGAACTACGAGATTGGATTGAGGAGATGAATTCTCGACTCGACCGATTCCGTCTACTTAGTGTATATCCAGACAAACTTCGTGAACAACTCGATGAATTAACTGAAATCAATGAAGAAGTCAATGATCACCAGAAACAAGTTGCCGAGATTGTCAGTGCCGGTCAAGATTTGATGAAGCATGCCTCCGGTGAGGATGCTATTCAAGTCAAAGACAAATTGGATGCTCTCAATGCTCGTTACAACGAACTTGTACATCGGGCTGCTGATAAACTCAGACAAGCTCAAGATGCATTCCCAATTTGTGACAGTTTCCATTCCGCTCATGATCGTCTCAACAATTGGATGGACGAAGCTGAGCGAGCTCTCAAATCACTTGAAAATCTCAGTCTCAATGTACAAGAGGTCACCATTCAACGTCTCGAAGGCGAATTACCTAAACACAAGGCTCTACTAGAACAAATCAATCATCTTGGTCCACAACTTGGAACTATCTCTCCAGGTCAAGGAGCAGCTACCATTGAAGGTATGGTCAGCCGAGCCAATAGACGATGGGATGCTATTTGTGAGCAGATTCAACGTAAAGCTGAACGCATTGAGCTATCCAAGAGTCGAAATGTGGAGCTCATCAATGACATCGAAGAGCTTCTCGATTGGTTCAGAGATGCTGAGAAACAAATTCTCGAAGCTGAGCCGATTCGACCTAATCCTGACTTCCTCGCTATGATGCTCAAAGAGATCAAGGCTTTGAATGAAGATATCAACTCACAGAAAGCTCGTGTTCGTGATGTGCTAAGCAATGCCAAAAAATTGATGAGAGAATCTCCATCAGAAGATGTTGGAATGATCCGCGACAAATCAGAAGAATTGAAAGACCTGTGCAATCATGTTTCTCAACTCTGTCTCGACCGTTTGAATGCCTTAGAGCAAGCTCTACCTCTTGCAGAACACTTCTTCGATGCTCATGGTGAACTCATCCAATGGCTCGAAGAAGCTGAAGGTGAAGCTGAGATGATCGGCAAACCTGCAGTTCACGCTTCTCAGATCAGACGTCAACAAGAACGATGCAAGGCACTGTTACAAGCTGTTGCCGAGCATAAGCCTCTGGTTGATCGTCTCAACAAATCTGGACTTGCTCTACTCAAACTTTGTCCCGAGTCTGAAGGCATTAAGATCCGTCAAATTATGGACTCAGACAATAGTCGCTACAACGCTCTCAAGAATCTCATTCGAGACCACCAAAATGCTCTTGAAAATGCTCTACATGCAACTTCCCAATTTGTCGACAAACTGGATAGCATGCTGAGTGCCTTGAAGAACATTGCCGATCAGCTAAGAAATGCTGAGCCTATCGCTGCCCATCCTGAACGTATTCAAGAACAAATTCGTGACAACAATGCTATTTTGGATGATTTGGATAAGAGAACTAATGCCTTGGAAGCTATTCGAATTGCAGCTAAGGATGTTATCCATAAGGCTGGAAAGACTGATGATCCTGCCATCAAAGATCTCAAGAAGAAACTCGACAAAATGAATGACCTATGGGAGGAGGTACAAACTGGAGCCAAGAAACGAGGACGATCTCTTGAGGATGCTCTTCGTGTTGCTCAACGATTCTGGGATCAACTTGGTTCCGTGATGAAGACTCTCAGAGAGTTACAAGATAATCTCAATTCTCAAGAGCCACCGGCAATTGAGCCACGAGCTATTGATCAACAAAAGGATGCTCTCCATGAGATTCATCAAGACATCAAGCAAACTCAACCAATCGTTGAATCATGCCGACAAACTGGCAAAGAATTGATGCAACTCTGTGGTGAGCCTGACAAACCTGAGGTGAAAAAGAACATTGAAGATCTCGATCAAGCATGGGATACCGTGACTGGATTGTACTACAAGCGAGAGAAGAATCTAGCTGAAGCTATGGAGAAATCCATGAACTTCCACGAGCTTCTTCGCAACATTCTCGCCTTCCTTGATGATGCTGAGGAACGATTCGCTCGTTTGGGACCAATCGCTTCTGACATCGAAGCAGTCAAGAAGCAGATCGATCAACTCCACCGATTCAAGGCTGATGTTGACCCACATATGGTAGAAATCGAAGCACTCAACCGTCATGCACAAGAACTCATGGAACGAACAACACCCAATCAAGCTAGAGCTGTTCGCGAGCCTCTCAATGATATCAATCGTCGTTGGGATAGCTTGTTGAAGGGCATTGTTGACCGACAGAATGAGCTTGAGAACGCTCTACTCAGATTAGGTCAATTCCATCACTCTTTGGATGAATTTATGGCTTGGATTGAAAAGACTGAGCGAACTCTGGATGATATGAGGCCTACATTTGCCGATGCTCAAGTTCTCGAAGTTGAGCTCGCCAAGCATAAGGTACTCATGAATGATATTCATGCTCACCAGACCACTGTTGATACTCTCAACAAGGCTGGGCGAATGCTCATCGAATCTGATCGTGGAAGTGAGGATGCCAACAAGACCGTCAGTAAATTGAATATGCTCAACTCACGTTGGCAGCAACTCCAGAACAAGGCTGCCCAAAGACAACGAGAATTGGAGGAACTTCTCCGAGAAGCTCTCGCTTTCAACGGAGAGATCAAAGATCTTCTCACTTGGCTTGCTGATTTGGATGGTCAATTCAGTGCCTCCAAGCCAGTCGGTGGCCTACCAGAGACTGCCAGAGAGCAACTCAACCGCTTTATGGAACTTTACAACGAGCTTGATGCCAATCGTCACAAGGTAGAATCTATCTTACAACAGGGTAATGAATATGTTCGCAAATCACCTGAAGGCAGCACACCAAATCTACAATCTAATCTCAAAACTCTCAAGAGCCGATGGGAAGCAATTCTCAGTCGTGCTAATGATCGCAAAATCAAACTGGAGATTGCTCTTCGAGATGCCACTGAATTCCATGAGGCTCTCAAGGAATTCACTGATTGGTTATCATCGGCTGAAAAGTATCTTGCTAATCTTCAGCCTGTCAGTTTGGTCATGGACCATATTCTACCTCAGATTGAAGAGCATAAGAGCTTCCAGCGTGATGTTGGCAATCATCGTGAAACTATGCTCAATTTGGACAAGAAAGGAACACACCTTAAATATTTCAGTCAAAAGCAAGATGTCATTCTCATCAAAAATCTTCTGGTCAGCGTACAGCATCGATGGGAACGTGTTGTTGCCAAGGCTGCTGAGCGCACTCGATCTCTAGACCGAGGATACAAAGAAGCCAAAGAATTCCATGATGCCTGGTCAAGCATGATCAAATGGCTTACAGAAGCCGAAGAGACTCTGGATCATTCTCAACCAGCTGGAAACGATCCAGAGCGCATCAAACAATTCCTCATCAAGCACAAAGAATTCCAGCGAGCTCTCGGTGCTAAGCAAGCTACTTATGATGCAACCATCAAGTTGGGCAAGAGTCTACGAAGCAAAGCGCCAAAGAGTGATGTACCCATTTTGTCTGATATGATTGAAGAACTGAAAAGACGATGGGAATCTGCCTGTGCCAAATCTGTGGAGCGACAGCGAAAATTGGAAGAAGCACTCCTCTTCTCAGGTCAATTCAAGGATGCCGTTCAAGCTCTTATCGATTGGTTGGACAAAGCCAAGTCTCGACTTGGTTTGGACAATCTGTTCGGTGACTTGGACACAGTCACAGCTTTGGTTGAACAACACAAAGCATTCCAAGAAGATCTAAAGAGTCGCTCTCGTAATTTAGCAACCGTCAAGAAGACTGCTCATGATCTCCTTGAAACAGCCACTGCCGCCGATGCTGCTTTAATCAGAGAGCAACTCAGTACTCTTGAATCTCGATGGGAGGAAGTTGCTCGAATGAGTGATGCCAAACAACGACGATTGGAGGAAGCTCTTCGTCAAGCTGAAGAACTCCACAAGCAAGTTCATCAACTCCTTGAATGGCTTTCTGATGCCGAAATGAAGCTACGATTTGCTGGTCCACTGCCTGATGATGAAGAAACTACACGACAACAGATATCTGAGCATGAATCATTTATGCGAGAGATGTCCCGCCAAGAGACCAACAAAGATTCTACCATCAGATTGGCTAACGAAATTCTTGGAAAGTGCCATCCTGACGCTGTATCTGTTATCCGCCACTGGATCACTATCATCCAATCACGATGGGATGAAGTATCAAGCTGGGCTAAACAGCGAGAACAAAAATTACAAGATCATCTTCGATCTCTTCGAAACATCATGGAGATTCTGGAAGAACTTCTCGCTTGGTTGCGAAAAGCAGAAGCAGATCTGTTGGCCAAGGAAAGTGAACCCCTACCTGATGATATTGGTGAGCTAGAACAACTCATCGAGGAGCATCAATTGTTTATCGATGAAATGAGTGCCAAGCAAGATGATGTGGAAAAGGTTGCCAAAGCCTTCTCTTCATCTTCCAAGAGAGCTGCTAGCCGACAGACTAGTGATGTGGTCAAAGGCCGACGAGGACTTAAATCATCAACTCCAATCAATGGCCATTCAAAGAGCCTTGATGCTGAGATCAAAAATCCCAAGGCACGTGAGCTTGTTGAAAAATGGCGATCCGTTTGGTTGCTTGCCATGGAACGTATGCGACGTCTTCAAGACAAGCTTGACTATTTGAGAGAAGTTGAGCGTGTGAGAAACTTTGATTTCGATGAATGGCGACGAAGATTCTTGGGATGGATGAACAACAAAAAGGCCAGAGTTATGGACTTCTTCCGTAAGATCGATAAGGATAATGATGGAAAGGTTACCCAAGAAGAATTCATCGAAGGATTCTTGAAATCTAAATTCCCAACCTCACGACTTGAAATGGAGCGTGTTGCACCCATATTTGACCGTAACAGTGATGGATATATTGACCACAAAGAATA
Organism: Brevipalpus yothersi; assembly: GCA_003956705.1. Lineage (NCBI taxonomy): Eukaryota > Metazoa > Arthropoda > Arachnida > Trombidiformes > Tenuipalpidae > Brevipalpus > Brevipalpus yothersi. Next base: position 20,816 of record QZCP01000467.1, on the reverse strand, counting down.
TCTCGAAACTCTCAGACCAGAGCGTGATGCACCCAAGACTGAATTTGAAATCATTCAAGATGAAGTTCAACGACAAGTCGCAAAATGTACTTGTGTCCACCGATACAAGGTGTTCCAAGTTGGAGAGGGCAAATACAGGGTAAGCTTACTTACGATATTTTTACATTCAATTCAATCGACATTTTCTTGAGAATCCATTTTTCTAATTATTTTTCTTTCCAACCTTCTCACATTCAGTTCGGAGACTCTCAAAAATTGCGTCTTGTTCGTATCTTGCGAAGTACAGTTATGGTGCGAGTTGGTGGCGGTTGGGTGTCTCTTGATGAATTCCTTATCAAGAATGATCCTTGCCGAGGTAAGTTTTCTTTCTATTTCTCTTCCTTGTACGGACATGTGATTGAAGCTTGTCATAAGCATCATTAATTTCGTTAATACTGTGAAACGCATGTGTTTCATTTTTTTTTCTCGTTGATTGTTCTGCACGAACTCATGCATGTATTTTTGTTTTGTTTCGTTTTTTTTCGTTTGCCTTCGAATTCTGTAGCTAAGGGTCGCACGAATATTGAGTTGCGTGAAAAATTCATCTTAGCCGAAGGTGTTAGTCAAGGCATGGCTGCATTTAAATCCAAAAAACCATTTATTGACCCCGAATCTGGAACCATTCCCACTGTGGGTCCTGTCACAAAGGTTTGTAGTTATAATTTTTACTGATTTACTAATTTTTTTTGCGAAGAAAAATTCTATGTATACCAATCAATTTCCTGCTCGTTTGTCAATAATTTGGAAGTCTTTTTTGGCCTTCATTTCACTCTTTCTCTCCCGCCTTTCTGTTGGTCATGATGTATCTTATCGTTGTGATTAACATTATCAATCTAACTTTTTCCATATCGCTTATCTCTCTTTCAATGCTTCCAATCTATTTTCGAAGATTGTCTTGATTGGGAACTTTACATTCCCTGTCCAAGATGTCTTCCATTCACTGGATTACCTTTCTATACTGAATTCTATCATCCACTAACAACTGATGCTGGTTCAAAAATTCCAGTTCCTCTCTTTTCATTGGTAACTAAACACATTTTTCAACTCTTTTTATCATTCTCTTAACATTAAAATTCTCATACAGATGTTAGATGAATCTTTCCAAATATCTTCAAAACAGGAAATCGACAACTTATCTTATCACTACCCACTGTTTGATGTTTAAAATGTGACTAACATTGGAATTTATTTATTTCCATAGATTCGAGAAAAAACCGAGCGAAGCGTTCCTATGTTTGGCCGAAATCGTTTTGGCGAACAAACAAGTGACTATAGTTTCACTGAAACTGAAAGTGGAACCAAATCTCGACCACGAAGCCGCATGACCGGTGGATGTAAGTTAATATCAATTATCTTGTTTTGATTGATAATTAATTGATCAATTTCTTCATCCTCAATAGCAACTGGTAGTCGACCAGGTAGTCGCCATTCAAGTCGACCACCAAGCCGAGCAAGTAGTGATCTCTCATCCGAAAGTCTGGAGGGTTTCCACCAGAGACGTGATAGGAGTACATCCAAAACTCGACAAACTTCCACTCTTACCCAATCGACTGTGTCTCAAATGAGACGAACTCCTTCCTTTGGTCCAACTAATGGAGCACGTTGGCAATAGATGATAATAGCCTCAAATATTTGATGCATTTTTTTCTTACCTTAAAATCAAACTTATCAAAGCCCGGGTAGCCATACTGTGTTTATTCGCTCAATGTGATATGATCATTCGAATACGGACACACACACACTGATGGACCGTTGAGTGATATTTCTCCACACTAATTTCTAGTTATTGGCACTAACTTTATTAAACCAAAAAAAGGAAGAAAATTAGAATCTATGAATCAATTGTGTGATTCTTTTTCTAATCTCAACTTTTCGTACTTCATGGCAATGTAAACTACACTGAGACACTTATACATTCTTTGATTTGATTGAGCAGCTCAAATTTTTCCTTCAAAGCTGCTCGAATATTGACCTAACCATTTTGTATTTAACATGAAACTCATACTTGTCATTTTTTAATAATAGATGATTTCAATTGTGATCCATTTTCTGCGTAATCAAGATGATAAATTGTAATAATTAATTTCAATTTATTAATTTTTTTCTCTGCTCGTTTTATCTTCCCTTTCCAAGAAAAATTCTCTCTATCCCAGGAATAGATTTTGATTCGCGTTAGAGTTAAGAACTCAATAATCCTAGAAGTGTTTTAGAAAGAGAGAATTCTCTGAAAAAGTGTGTGATCTCCTCTCCAGTAACTTGAACATTGAGAATGAGTCCATTGAGATGTTATTCAGCATCAAATCGTCTTCTTAGCGATTCACATGCCACAAACATGAAACAAACAAAACAAAATGAGCAAAAAACATCGGAAAATCGTGTGCATTACATGTTGTTCTATGTACAAGCTGTTAGTAAAGAAAGAGAATGTGTGTGTACACGTGTACAGCCAATGAAAGACAAGATCATTTATTGAATAATTAATTTTCTACTTTGCAAGATTGTAGTGAATACATATACACAATCATTTTTCTCTTCACTCATTGCGATTGGACACACTTTTCCTTGTGCTCCATCCTCATTGGGAGCTTTCACTTTGATTTATATTCTCCGTTTTGTATGAAACTTTATCCAGCTTCCTTATTCATTTCTCTTTTTCCTCCCTTTTCTCATTGTCATCTCTCTTTGTCTACCATATCCATCATCACAGAAAACCAACTCCTACGACCACTTATACCACCTTCCGTTCTTACATTCTCTTCCACTCCATCATCATGTAGTTGTGCCTCCAGCATCTTCCATATACTCGAGAATTTCATCTTTTACTCTCTCTCTCTCTCTCTCTCTCTCTCTCTCTCTCTCTCTCTC